>JAJGRW010000151.1:561552-656264 GCA_025461045.1 Carex parvula
TGGGCTTCAGTTGAATCATCTTGACAATGCATCTCAATTTTGATGAAATTGTGGAATGCTAGCTTGAATAATATATAACCGACAAGACTTCACAATTCTATATATTTACTGTTTTATAGGAATTATTTATTAAATTTTAACGGATTAATATATGGAAGTGTTATCAGATACGATCCGGCCCTAATTAATAAATGGTGACCGGTGAGGTATGACTTTGTCAATTAAAGCCCTTGCTGGGCATAGAAAAGCCCATCTCTGCGTTTGGGTTGGCTGTTCTAAAATTGTACAATATTTTTTTAAGATTAAGCCCAGCAAATATCCATGTACTAATTAGCGACACTCTAAATTTATTTTATGAGGAGGGCCCAAATGCCTCTATTTTTTGTGCCTCCACTATGCCTCCATTTTTAAAAACTTTAATAACTCAAAATTTAAAATTTGAAAGTCCAAATAAAACAGTTGGATATGATCTACATCATTTTATCTATGCACGTATAAAAAATTATGACATTTCAATTTTTTTTGGTTGTCATCAAGAGCTTGTAAAAAACGTACTAACGTGGATAATTCTAGACGTTGATTTTTCAACTTATTGATTCACATAAAATCAAAATTGAAATGCGATAATTTTTTCTGAGCATATAGAGAAAATAACATAGATCACATCTAACAGTTTTATTTTAACTTTCAAGTTTTAAATTTTGAGTTATTAAAGTTTTTAAAAATGAAGGCATGGTGGAGGCACAAAAAATGGAGGCATTTGAACCCTCTTGTTTTATTGAGCCATGAAATGTAGGCGTTATTGGAACCAATTAATCCCCATCCCATTCATTTTATCATCCATTGCCAGAAAATCTGTCAGTCCAAATATTTCATTAATTGCGCACCTAAATGTAAAAAAGACACAGGAGCACAAGATTGTTTTTTTGTAAAACGTAATTAAAATAAAAATTATGACAAAAGATGTTCCTTGGGTGGTTCTTTACAAAAATCGTGAGTACCGAATGGGAGATTCGGTACACCAAAAGGTGTACTTAACCCTTGATTAGGGACAACTCTTTTTACCTCTCTGTAGTAGATACCGAATCCTTGATTCCGTACATATATATATTTTTTCATCAAATGTAGGTGTATCGAACCATAGATTCGATACAGCCACCTGTACCGAAACATAGAGTTGGTACTTCTACGGTACAGTATACCCCATTTCTTAGAAAATTGGGTGTGGTCTTATGTGCAGCTTGTGAAAAGAGGGTGTACCGAAAGTAGGATTTGTTAACCTTTGTTGTGTACCGAATACCTTCGGTACTGATGATTTTTGTAACTTTCAATGTAATAATCACCCTCTTTGTTATTATTTTTATTTTTAATTACGATTAAAGAAATTCCACAGCATTAGCGACGATATATCATGGGCCAAACTCTTGAGCTTTTGAAAATCTAAACCCAAAAAATAGCAACTCCCCAGTGCTAACCTTCACCGGATCCTACTCCAATCGAGTCTCATTCCTCTGTAGTAGCTCAAATATTGAGTTTAGATCTGCACCATCCAATCAAAATACGAGCCGAATTGAATGCCACGAGCGTCTTCAATATTCGTGCAAAAACAGATCTAATAGTCCAGATCTAAACTGAAAATTTGAGTTACTTTTGGTGATATGAATTCTCTCCAATCCACCTCACCTCCCCTGCTCCTTTCTCATACTTCCAATTCTCTGTTGCTCAACAGAGTGCAATACTTTGTGTGGCAGGTACTTGATAACTTGAGATCGCCAAGAAATCTATGTAATGGTTCCATCTCTCGACTCGCTCTACACATAAACACACAGGACTGAGTATAGAGGATCTAAACTCTGTTCCTTCCTTTCTCCTCTCTTCTTTCTCACCTCCAAATTTCGACAAAACACTTCTCAATGGAGACCGAAAAATCTATATCTATATCTCAATCTCTGATTCCAACCCCAATTCCCATTCAAATCCAAATCACCACCAAACCAGGCACCAGATCAAAAACCAAAACAGGAAATCCGCAATCCAAAATTCAAGAAGCGAAAAACTTGGATTCTACTTGATAGCATTTAGGATTCAGTGATTTTTTAACGAAAACTTAGATTCAATTTGTTAGTATTGTTGCTATTTTTTATTAAGTAGGTGAATAATCATGCTGTTATTTCTACAAAGTTCTAAACTTATCTATTGTCAATGGTACTGATTAGAAGAAATAAATAGAGCTCCTGAAAAGTCTCTAACCATGACAGATCACCCCCTAAAGATCTTTGGCTTAACACCTTAGCTTAATATTTCCTCTCTCAGTTTCTTTTACTTTTCAAAGTTTTCTTTAGCTAAATGGACACGTGCATGGATGCATGGCACTGTTCCTGATTGTTGGGCTTTTAAGGGCCAGATAACATTGTGTGGATGTATGCTCTACTTTTTAGTATAATACAAACCTGGCAGCCTCTGCTCGGTTCTCTTTCAAAAAAATAGTATTGTTGCTATTTTCAAATGAAACGGTAGTGCACCATACGAGACATTTTATTAATTGAAGTAGTATTACATATATGATATCTTTTGTTTCTTCTTTTCCTTGTTTTTTGACATGTATATTATTTTAAAGTTGCTAGGCATATCGTTAAATTTTGTATAATTATTCTTCTTTTAGCATTAGTAGTATTAGAAGGTCATTAGAAAAGTTGTACATTGTTCTTAATTAGTCTAATTAAACATAAAGGCCATCGAAACTTTTTAAATTAATGAGAACAGATAATGAAAATAAAAAAGGAAAAGTACATAAACGCTTATTAAACACATGTCCATATATATGAATTTGTATCATCTCTATTGTTGTTGTAATCAATCTTCTGTGTTGTTTGACTAATTTGCAATATACATAATTATTGAATTTTAGAGTTTCTTTGTTTAAGAATATGTGCAGGTTTAAGAATGAATAGTACTAGAAAAATCGAACTCAGAGATAGTCTCCAATCTTTTATTGACTTTCTGAAAGATATGAATATAATTAGAAAAGCAATCTTGTTTTGGCATTCTTTCTTAGAAAAAGACGAAGAAGGGTGGACTAGCATTTAAAGGGGTTGTATCTTATGGTTTTAATATTTATAAATACTGTCAACTATACAGCTTGTGCACACCCATGAATTATGATCCATAGTTCTTATTATTTCAACTATAAAAGTAAGGAAAAAATGTACAAACGCCGGCAACCGTTTTTTTTTTAATTAAATAATCAATTTATCGGAAACAAGATGCGGCATTATTTTTTTATCCCATATATTAGATGGAACTATTGATCCAGTTCCTGCTCAATGGTTCTGTCTCAATGACTGCTACATCAATTTTGTATAAACCTTTGTATTGTTTTTGATGAAATCATAAAAATAAATGTAAAATTAAAATTGTTGTTGTTATATGTAATATATCAGCGTTATTATTTTTATGTTTTTTTCTTATTATATTAATTATAAGTAATTATAATGTTTTTTCTTAATATTGTTGTTATATATATTAATGTTCCTATAATAATTATATTTAACAGAGAATAATACTGTTATATACATTTGTCGTTTCTATAGTTTATACGAATATGTTATTATATATACTAATAGCAATGTTATTTAATGTTGTTATATATATGTTGTTATTTCATTCCTATCATTGTGATTGCAAAATACCTGTCCATACATAAAAAATAAAAAAATCAACGATGCCTCCTCGGCTGGATAGCCGCGGAACTGTATCACACGGTTGCTCTGGTCTCACATCTTCCAGCCTCTTGATGTCGGGGAGCCGCAGTATATGGTCTCGCCTTTGTTGTGTTCAACCTGAGGTTGCCAACAAGAAACTGAGACATCGATGAAATATATATCTTCACTCGTAAAGTTGTTCCAGTCAAATGACTCCTCAGTGTGATGACGTGCATGGGTGCCTGGAATATTGTTGTCCATATCGATTGGAAGGCCTGCCCTATCGAGCATGGCTCGATGTATATGGAGATGCTTGGGCAGTGAGGGTCCTCCATGATGTCGCAACATATCTCAGCCTAGCGTTTGCTAGCCGTGATGACCCAATCAATTGCTTGGGCAGTGAGCAGGCGTATTACCCGTAAATTGCTAACCTAAACCCTTAAATCCTCAACCTAAAATCCTAGATTTTGCAACCTATAGACCTATTTCAAACCGTAAATTGTACAAACATCCTATAGACACATTTGTCATATAATTTATAACTTTTAAAAAGGTGCAATTCCATCTAGTTTGTGGAGCAAATAATTCATAAATCATTTTCTTAAACAAACGTAAAAAGTATTTAAATCGTCTGTCTGTTTGAAGAGTTGCTAAAAATTATGTAGTATGCGTTACACGTCGGGGGGGCAGGAAAGCTCTCAATTTTGTTTTTAATATATTTCATTTGCTGTTCAATATAACCTCTATTTTTGCTTCAAAATTAAATTGTCAAATCTAAATACAGACACATAGTATTTAAAACATTTATATAGTTTGCTCATATTTTTATTGACAAGTTTTTTTTGATATAAAAAATGGTTTAACATTTTAATTATATATATTGATAAGAGATTTCTCAATCTGATTTTAAACTTTTGTGTTCTCCACTCAAGAACTATTGTTTTGAACGACATAAAATCTATTTTGAAAGATATGAGTAAGATAAAGGAATATTTTATTATTTGAAGGAATTTTATATATGGTTTTCTTTATAAATATTATCAACAACAGCCAGTATATGCCAACTCATTGAGTCATGATCCGTAGTTCTTTATAAATATTATCAACTGCTAATATCAAAGGGATTAGTGTTGACTTTTAATTGATAATTTTTTTTATACGTCGAATTATAGTATTCCTCTAGAAAAACAACAAGAAATTAGGTAGAATACAATTTGAAGGAGTTGCATATAGATATTGTAGTTTTCTTAATAAATTATATTAACAGCAACCTGGGCCCACACATGACCGTGGATTATCATATATATACTTCTCGATCGGAAACGTCACCATGTTTGAATTTTTCTTAATAAAATCTCGGACGGTAGCACGGACACCATGAATAGACAATGTGTTTATATATATCTTCTTTATCTTATCATATATCAGTGAGGCTTACTGATCTATAAAATTTCACGATCCGTAGGAATTCATCACCATTTATGTGCAACTCCATTTGCCGCATGTCAAAGATGTCATTGAATTGTACACAGTTTCTAACAAGAGAACCGTGTTTGAACGTTTCCTATAATCATACACGGTTAAGTTCATTAAAATTAACCATGTAAGATGTGCACCAATCGTAAATTATGTTCACGTACACATACGGATTTTCTTGTAAAACATCCGTGTGAGTATGTGTGAGCTCATTTTTGTGCTACCGCTATCTTACTTTACGCACTGATTGTATGAAAACTCCTCGACTCGTGTGTGATTTGTCGTTTGTGATTGACCTTTTTGTAGTAGTGAGACTTGCATTTATTTTATGTTTTGCAAACATATTTTCAAACATTAAAAAAGGATGTAAATCTGACTTGAACCTTGCAACTTAATTGCAAGAGCATTTTTTTATTAACACAAATTTTATTTTCGAGTGGAGGAAGTTCTTAATGGGTCTTTATGTAAGTTGGGCTCTATCATATCAGCCCAAATTTGTACTAGTAAGAGCCCAATTAAACGAAGGAATACCACCCATACTGGATCATATTTTTCCATAAGATAAAATGAAAAAGGTTCAAAATACTTACTTTTATTATGCTTTCATTTTAAAAATTTAATAATTTAAAATTTAAAACTAAAACGATAAAATAAAATCGTTAAATATGATATTTTACGCGCACGTAAAATATTTTGATATTTTATTTTTGTTTTTATTTTTATCAAGAGTTTGTAAAAATACTACTGTGGATAATTCAAAAATGTTGAATTTTCAACTTATTCAGTCATATAAAAGTAAATTAAAAAAGTGATAATTTTTAATGTATTTGCAGAAAAATATTTATTTTGAAATATAAATTTTAATTATTAAAAAATTAAAAGTAAAAACAAAATCAAAACACAACAAAGATGAAGAAATTTAAATCCTTATCTTATCCAAATATAATTTTTGAACCACTTATTAAAAAAAATGGCCGTTACTCTTTGGCCACGTGATTTCTCCGATTGGAACACGTTAAATTTAAATGCCATATAATCCGGAGCAACGACCCCACCATTCATTTGACTTGCAACTTCAGTACCCATTTTGAGTTCCTTATCCCCCATTTTTCTTCAAAAGAGAAAGATCCCTGATTTGTAACCATACTATCAATTTCAATGAGCAATAATAAGTGGTGCCTCTTCTTCATGCCAATATGGCCACCAGGCCACACAATTCCTATGGTAGAGGCAGCAAAGAGGCTCTTGCAATGCAACTCTACTTCCAGCAACTCTCTTTCCATCACTTTCCTCCTCATGCAAACCCCCACTGCCGACTCGATGTCGAACATCACCGAGTCATACCTCCGATCGGTTGATTCCCTTAACCTCCCTATTAATTTCCAACAACTTCCTGTTGTTAAACCGCCGGCCCAATTTGACGATCCGGAGGAATTCATCACCATTTATGTGCAACTCCATTTGCCACATGTGAAAGATGCAATCGCAACCTCCGGATCCCGTGTGGCGGCATTGGTTCTTGACCCGTTCGCTACATCGCTTATAGACCTCGGAAATGAACTCAACATCCCTTGTTACATCTTTCACACTTCAAATGCAGCTTTCCTTTCTTTGGTACTTCATCTCCCAATTTTAGATGAAAAAATTAAACAAGAATTCTCAGAGATCGACGGGCCGATAAAAGTCCCTGGAGTTTCACCCGTACCATCACATTTCATGCCACCGATCCTTATGAACAAGAAATCGGGTGCTTACAAATCTTTTCTGTACCTCGGACGACGGTACATGGAGGCCAAGGGCATTATAGTAAATTCCAGTATAGCTCTCGAGGCAACAGTTCTAAAAGCCGTAGAACAAGGCCAGTGTGTACCTGACAAACCGGCACCAGCGATATACCCAATTGGGCCTATTGTATCGATTCGGAAAGCGGGACCCGAAAAGCATGAGTGCATAAATTGGCTAGATTTGCAGCAGCTGAAATCAGTAATTTTCTTGTGCTTTGGGAGTAGAGGAGGCTTCGAGTTGCCGCAAATCAAGGAGATGGCGATTGGATTGGAACGCAGCGGGCACCGGTTCTTGTGGGCTATTCGAGCACCTTGCACTGGAATCAAGTAAATTTTTTAACTAATGATCTAATTTTCATGTAATATTATTTAAAATTTATATATTGCTTGATACTCAAAATACATGTAACTTGGGGACTGATGGTCTTGGTAACCTATTCTGAATTGGTACACATACTTCAGATTTTTTATTTAAATTACATTCAAATTCTGATAGCACATAACTTTTTCTTTTCTCTTCACAACAAATTCATTCATATGGATTTTTCCTCAGCTAAATTTTCAAGTCAGGTACGAAAAAGGCCTTAGGAATTGTCTTTTTTATCTATCTATATTTTCTTTCTGTGAGGATAAACAAGTATATTTTAAGATCCATTGAATACAAGTATCCACCCGATTTATGGGTTAAAAGGGTTTTTCTTCAAATGAAACTTCTAAGGTAGACATGATTTTCATATTTATAAATTCTGTATTTTGACAGCTTCACTGCAAATGCAAACTTGGATGAGCTATTACCAGAAGGCTTTATAGAGAGAACAAAGGATAAGGGATTGGTGTGGCCAAATTCGGTCCCGCAAACAGAGATCCTGGCCCACCTGGCAGTGGGGGGATTTGTGACGCATTGCGGCTGGAACTCCATCCAAGAGAGCCTTTTTTACGGCATACCAATGATACCTTGGCCACTATATGCAGAGCAGAGTTTGAATGCATTTGTTATGGTCAAAGAAATGGGGGTTGCATTGGATCTAAATTTGGATGTAAACAATAACAATTTTGTGAGTGCTGGTGAACTTGAGAGAGCCGTTCGATGTCTGATGGAAGGTTCTGATGAAGGGAAGTGTGTCAGGGCAAAAACAGAGGAGGTGAAAAGTGAATTTAGGAAGGCAGTGGAGAAAGGAGGGACCTCTTATGCTTATTTGCAACAACTTTTGGATCAAATTGGGAATTAGATTCTGAGAATAAAAAAAATTTCTGTTTAAAAGTAGATTGATTACCTTGTTAGTATCACTAAAGTGATAATCAGGTAATTAGGTTTATGAAGTTGTAATAGTAATGCCTGAAACTCTATGAAGTTCGGTTTGGCAGGAATAATGTGTGTATCAATTCTAATTATTTCTAGATTAAATAATGTGTGCTTTAAAAAAATTTAATAGTTGACAATCATAATTAAATGCTGGTTTCCTCTGTGCAATGACTGGTTCTTTTGGAGAAAATTAACCAGTAATTAAGAACTATCAAATCCAGTTGGTACTGATAAAATTGGATCTGACAAATGGTGTTTTACACCTGCCCACACTGACCAATTTTTTTATAACTGATCAGACAGACCTGGACCATTTGATCTGAAACGAAAGGAAAAATATACCAGTAATATTTTGATCAGCGAAGCCAAATGTATTTACAAGGCCAGAAACCAGATAATCGCTGTAACTTACAGGAGTATACCAGTAATCAATTTTGAGTATAGCAGTACCCGAAATCAATGACAAATATGTTTTTCATCTCCTGTTATTGTTATTGTTAGTCTACATTCTACAACTGACAAAGAAAGAAAGAAAGAATTGCCGTACCAGAAACTAACACATTATAAAAATGGCAAGTGTTCTTTTCCTCTCTACTCTTATTTCTCCAACTAAGATTTTACATTTTAGTCCTTTTTCAATGTTTTTGGAGGCATGCTTCTCCAAATTCCCGCTAAAATACTACCAAAGACCGAGTGGCATATGCTCGAAACAGCACAGGGAACAGCTGTCAGAGGATTGCCGAAATGCTCAGTTGCAAGAACTACTCCAAGCACCGAATTCTACAATAAGAAATTACATTTTAAACAAATATTAGTATACCCACTTATATGCTTTTATGGAAATTACTCCCCACAGAATTCCCAAGTGGAGTGAGGCTATGGTACTATGCTTTTATGGAAATTACTCCCCACTTATATGTACTATGGATCAATATCTCTGTTTTCAAAGTCTAAACAGTCGATCGAAACCGTTCAACATAATCTCTATATGAAGATGTAGTTGTCGATCAAATTTTACTTTTTTCACAATTTTTTTACTATTTTTTTAGATAGGTTCAAAACTACTTGATCTAAAAATTCTAGACCATTCAAAAGTAGTGATTTTTCAGAAGAAATATTGATTCATAGTATGGGTCAAATCCGCGCTATGCATGGTACCATAGTTCACAGTACATTTCTCAGAAGAAGAAAAATGAAGTGGGTTTATTCAGTTAAGTTATAATAGCATCATAGCATCATTCCCATTAAAAAATTTAATGTTACGGTGAAATTGTATCATTTCATAACTAACAAGATTTAAATAAATGGTATCATCTTCTTGTCGGTTACATACATATTATCAACGATAACACTAAATTAACCTGATAAAATAAATTGATGATACTTTACCAGGACTTTTGACATCAAAGTAGCATGGGGACATAAAATGCCATTTCAATTTATTCATTTTTACCCAAAAATTGATTTAATAGAATCTCAGATTGTATCTTTAATAAGAAAAAATAAAAATTTATTAAGACCAACCTTTTAAAATTTATTAACATATTTTAATATAGATAGATATAGAATCTTCAATTGAAATTCATTACATTGAAACATATCATAAAAATGTCATAGTATATAAACTATTTACTATTTTTTTCTTTAAAAAGGGGATTTCAAACTAATTAGCTATGAATTATATAGTTTAACTTACATATAAAAAGAATATCTAAATTCAAAATTCAATGATACCTGCATGCCAACTTCAATTGATATAGTTCTTGAAGAAGAATCATCGATGCCAAGAATTCTTGCAAGAATATAACCAAAGAAGAAGCCGGAAGCATGCAAACAGCAAACAGCTGTAACAACCAGTGACCCGCTTGACAGTATGGCTGCGGCATTCTGTGCAATGGCACTGCCACAGAGGAGCGCCACTGTGGCGACGGCTACAAACGGCATTAGAGGAGAGACTATGTGGACCAAGCTGTTGCAATACTGGTTTAGAAGTGCACCGGCAAGAACAGGTGCAAGCACAACCTGCATATATAAATAATAATAAAACCCATATAAACTAAGATAACTATACAAAATAGAAAAAATATCTCATATAACATTTTTTATTGCTGCTGCTTATTTCGAAAAAAAGAGATGGCAAACTGGTCTAAGATTTATCTAGCAAGAATTGTATGAATAAGGGGTAGTTTAGGCATTTTTTTTTTAAGTAGCATAACTGATATGTTTTCATAGTCCATAAATGAACCAGCATATATAAATAATAGACAACCCGTATAAACTAAGATAACAATACAACATAGAAAATAGAAAAAAAAACAATGTAAAAAAAGATAATGGCAAACTGGCCTAAGTATCTCTAATTATCTGATGAGATTGTAAGAATAAGGGGTAGTTTAGGCATCGTTGTTCAAAAAAAGAAGCATAACTTATATGTTTTCATAGTTTATAAATCACTTCTACTATTGTATGTTATGAAATTAATATATATTTCATCTAGTAAAGCTATGTAGATGTTGTTTGTTATGAAATTTTTCTAAAGAAGAGAGTACTTGGTAACATACCTGAACAGTAGACATAAAGAGACCTTTAGGATCAACGGCTACAAATTGACCGGCAAGTTTTGATGTGAGAAATGGAGTCATTACCTGCATTTTTGAAAAATAAAAAATGCAGTAAAATATATACCAGCATAACTTACTAGTTGCAAATTAAGTTAATAAAATAAAGCAAAGATAGAATTCAGGTCAGGTGCATACTTACAGCAGCAGCAAACGGTACTTGCAGCGGTCATTAGCACTGAGAGCGCCACATTTCCTCTTTAATATAACAAATTAGAAATAATTATCTCATATTTGCATGAAATTAATATAGTCAAAGAGTATCAGTTATGTGGGTTCGTATCCTCTGAGTTATCTCTACTTTTCAGTTGAGGTCAAAACCGGGTTTAAAAGTATTTTCGGTGCCATTTTAGATGCACGGGCAGTATTCATATAAAATGGGTTGCTTTAAGTTCGTGCTCAACTCAAAATTTGAGATATCTTAGGGGATACAAATTCCAGTTAGGTTCACAACTGATTATTGGTCACATCTTCTATGTTTCATGGTCAAACTAACTGAAGGACTTATTTGAAAAATGGGTTGCTTTAAGATTCGTGCTGAACGGTTCAGATTTTTTACAGATCAACTCAGATTTGAGATATTTTAAGGGATACAGATACAAATTACAGTTAGGTTCACTACTAATTATTGGTCACATCTCCTATATTTAATGGTCAAACTAACTGAAGGACTTGTATAAAAAAACCCAAATAATTCATGGACCACATTGAAAAATATAAAAGAATGAAAGTTTAGGTACCAATTATGCAATTTTTCCTGAATAATTACTGCTTACTTTGCAAGATAGGTGACGATATTACTTGCAGTACCTTCAGATAATGAAAAAATGGCAAAATAATATATTGTCATTCAATTTTAATTAGGAAAGTTAAAACGGGTGAATATGCGAAAAAATTATATGAACTCACCTCCAGGACAGCATGCTACCAAAATCAACCCGGCTGCATAGTGTGACGGCAAATTTAACAGCTTGCTAATGAAAAATCCCGATAATGGCATTATCTGATATTCATAAAAACATAATGTTGATCTTATTTGAGTTATGATCAATATCAAATTACCAATCAAGTGCTAATGCACTAACACCCCCATAATCTTAAGATTTTTAATGATGTATATTGAATTTTTTTTTTATAGTGTTTATATGGTTCAACCCCCTCATAAATTGCAAAATGTGTGCTTGTAGCTTAAACTTGGGTTTGAATCCATCTACCACACATTTTGCATTTTACGTTCAGTCCCCAACAATCTAATTTTTTTAATTCTGTCCTTGAACACAAACTGTGTATTGAAGCACAAAACCAGCTGCCAATTCCTTGGGCATTAAAAGTGCCGATCGAAGGTCATCAAGTGTAAGTGTCATCCCCATTCCTGAAAACAATTCCATCAAGGGAGATAAAGATAGTTCATTTAAAGCTGTTAGGCATAATGGTCATGTAAATTGAAGTTTTGCAAGGGTATACAAGAGATTTAACCACTCTTATTCAACAATGCATTTATACATTTGCTCTTCCCATTAGACAGAGATCAAATTATAACAGCAAACTTGTATTATAAATTTATAATTAATGCAAACTCCAATTTCAGATTTATGTTTTAAATGCTTTCAAATGAAAAAAAAAAAACAAAGACAATATATTTACAAATATAACAACAAAAACAAAAGATAATTGTATCATATTTTACCGAGCATAGTGAGAGTGATTCCGACAATCTGGGCCCCACGGCCAACCCAGAGAAACGCCGGGGGACGCCAGAGAGCGAGAGCACAAGCGGACCCCACCCAAAAAGGGAAACCCAGAGAAAGCACTTCCCCGATCCGTACAACCAGATCCCTTCCAGAAACTCTCCCCTTGCCTTCTCCTTCTCCGCCAACCGCAGGATCAGCTGAGGCGCGTGTAACGAGGAACCTCGATCTGGCGGGTGTTGACAATGTGAGATTGATGTGTGGTGTTTTGCTCTTGAGTCCGAATGAGTGGTGGTGGGTTGACGTGGCGCGGTGGAGAGGGGTGGGGAGATGTAGGGAGGGAGATGGTCGGAGGAGGAGAGTCATCGCGCCTGAGAGAGAGAGAGAGATGGTGACAGCGGCAGTGGCAGTTAGGGCTGCAAACGAACCGAACCGACTTACCTCATTTGAATTAATTTCGAACCAAGCTTGGTCTAAATTAATTTCGAACGAACTCAATTTCGAATCGAATTTTTTACGAACTCAATTTCAAACTTTTACGAACTTTGTTACGACTTACGGAGTTAAACTTATGGCTGGACCATAGTTCGAAATTACAACACTTCAATAAAAACTCAGGCATTCTGAATTCTAATTACACAGTACACCAAAGTTTATATCAAAGTTCATTACAAATATCAAAATTTATATCAAATACCAAAATTTATATCAAATACCAAAGTTTAGTACAATAAATCAAAGTTCAGTACAATCACATAATCCAAAGTTTTTCAAATAGCCAGCAGGATCAATATCACCAAAGTTTTCAAATATCCAAAATATTCAAAGTACAATTTAAATATCAATAGAAGTACAGAACAATCACTAAAGTCTAAGAATTATTACAAACCCAAATATTATCCTAAATAAAACATTAAAGTTTATTATCAGCGGAAATTAACGGTTCACGTTTGAGTTAATTTCGAACTAAGTTTGGTTTACGAACCTATTTCGAACGAACTAGGTCCTATTTGACTTTGGTTTGAATTAATTTCGAACTAAGTTTGATTTGAATTAATTTCGAACGAACTCAATTTCGAATCGAATTTTTTACGAACTTTGCCGAATCAAACTCGAATCGAATTACGAACTACGAATTTTTTGTGCAGCCCCAGTGACAGTGAACTCCCAAGAAGAGAAGAGAGGGTAAAGATTCTTACAGAGCAGATTTAGCTTCATGCAGCGCACGAACCATTATGCTTATGCAGCCCTGTTTTTATTCTACATTCCGTACGCTGCATAAAGCCAAAACTGTTCTGTTAAAATATTTACACAGAAGAGAGGATTGGTACTTCGCTAATCTACTTGATATTACTAAAGTAACTCAAATTTTTAGTTTGGATCTGGACCGTCAGATATGCCTTGGCACCAATATTAAAGGGGACGCGTGCGTTTCACTTGACAACAGGTTGGTCCGAATTCTGATCGGACGGATCAGATCTAAACTCAAAATTTGAGTTATTTCAGAGGAGTTTGACTCTTTGTAGTCTACTTGATGTCATACGAATTAGCAAGAATCAGATTTTGTTAGTTAATATTAATTGAAAATGTTTTAAATCTTGTTATTGTTAGATATGTATTGACTCACAAATTGATAGAGAACTCCAATTAAAAATGTCATATGAATTATCTTAGATAAACCAGCAAGTTTGCCTCACGTTATTCTACCCTATAAATTAGCACAGATGTGACATTTTTTTTGTATATGAAACAATAAGAAAGCTTCCAAGCATTTTTATTATGTATGTAAAAATTCATATACTATGTATGGAGTCCGGCTACTATAACACTAGTGTCATTGAAAACTAAATAACACCACATCTTCAACCATTTGATCTACTTTAATATTTGTGTATAAGATAGGACTGGAATGACACTAGTGTCTTGCACGAATATTAAAGTAGATCCAATGGTTTAAGATGTGGTGTTATTTAGTTTTCAATGACACTAGTGTTATAGTAGCCAGACTCCTATGTATGAATTAAGGGAAACTAAATATGACACCTGAGAAGTCCAACTAAATTGACATAACAGTTCTTCGAAAAAATATACCAACTAGGGCATTTGGTCTAGTGGTATGATTCTCGCTTTGGGTGCGAGAGGTCCCGAGTTCGATTCTCGGAATGCCCCCTTTTTACTCTCTCTTGACCTTTCTACTTCTACTGAAACAGCCTGCTTCGAGTTATTGTTATTTTGTCGGTAATGCCTATCCAAATCAATTTCAAGTCCATATCAGATAACTATTTTAATTAATAAAATATGATTCCTGTGTTTTTGGCTAATGGCATTGTAGATTCATGTATCAACCCATCGTGACAAGGATATCCATCCCATCAATAACTGAAAGAAAAAAAATATATATATAGAAATGAAGAACTGACACAGACATCCACTAGAGAAATGAAGAAAAAATATTACTTGCTTCATGATTTATTCAATTTACCATCCTAACACGCATCATTTGGGATATTTACATGGTGTGTGGTGGGGCATGTGGGACTCAGCTTGTATTTAATTTATTTAATTTGATAATTAAATCTTCAAACATTTGTATTGTTCAGGTATTTTTCATTCTAAATTGACCTTAATTTTTATAAAATAAAATTTTAAATTAACAACTGTCTAATTAAAAAACTACTCAGAAGTTATTTTATGAATATTAATTGAATATCTTTAATAGCTTTTAATATATTTTAGCATGATGCTCTTTTATATAATATCTTCAGTTTCTCACTGTATCAGTAATAATTGATTTCAAAATAATACACCTATGAAAACAAAGCAGATTTAAATTTTTGAAATTTTTTGAACAAATATGTTAAATTCGCTTGTAACATATATATCTGATGCATGATCAAAAGAAAATATGACATTAAGAAACCACCTCCTCAAACTTTTTTTTTTTTGGCAACTTGTATTGTTTTCTTATTGATAGCATATTTTAAAAAAAAATAATTATACAATTTAAATGAATTTTGGATTTCCTTGACGATAAATTTCTGCCAAAAATAAAAGGAATTTTAAACAAATATATAGGAATTAAACATCCTTGATTAATCCAACAACAAATTCTACAAAAATTAATACATTTTCAACATACACTTAGCTTACATGAGACCAAAATATTCCCCATTAAACATAGGTAGAAAAATACACAACACAAATATATACACATAATTAATTAAAGCCACCCCCAAACTATTCCAAATCTCTCATATAATCAAAGCTAGCAAACAAACATTAATACAGAAAGCAGTAAAACATGAGAAGCAAGGGACACCTCCATTACTTTTAGAAGAAAGTCGCCACTAGTACAACAACAACTGAACTGGATCTCTCCATTAACGGTGGTTTGATTTTGTCTCATGGCTATACATCCTGTGAATTAGAGAAGATAATCACCATTAAAATCTAATTTAAGTACAAATAACACTCTACAAGGGTTTGACCTACGGGTGAAAACAGATCGGATATGAATCGATCAGTGGTAAAATTATATCCGTATTTGTTTTTATTTGTGTACGTTTTTATTTTTCAAATACGGATATTCGACATATACGAATATAGATCGACATATACGAATATAGATCTGATCGAATATATATTAAAAAAATAAAGCTTATAATATTTATCTGTTTATAATTGTATATAACATAAATTTTTTCACAACATATAATTTATTATTCATGTACAAATAATTAAAATTTAAACCATATTTGTATTTGTATCTGCATAGATATTCAAATATTAAGATATCCGTATTTAATTTTCAAATACAAATACGGAGACGGATAATATCTGATACGTTGGCACACTAACTATAACTTCATCTGACAACAAGATTACCAAATAAAAATAATCCAAAAATGTTGGGCTCAAACTCGTCACACAAATTTATCAAAAAAGAAAAAATTGGGGCATTCCGAGAATCGAACTCGGGACCTCTCGCACCCAAAGCGAGAATCATACCACTAGACCAAATGCCCTAGTTGGTATAATTCTCCGAAATAATAATAACATAATTAAACTAAAAGTAGGAAATTACAAGGTAGAGATCTAATAAATGGTACCAGTCATAGACAGTAGGTGTGTTTGGTTGAGGCCGGTCGAAGAGGTTGCCACCGAGGCCACGTGTCGCAAGGTTACTTCCCGGGTGAAACACGCTACGCCACACGTTGTTCTTCTGTGGCGTAGATGGTGTTCCCGGTGTAGCAGGTGTCGTCGGTGTCGACGCCGATCTCTTGTACTTGCTATTGCTACTTTCTCCCACAATATCTTCACAAAATCATATAATATATGTTACAAAACTTACATCATGTATATTAATTTGTTAGGGATGTATATATATAATTAGATATATGTATGTATATATATATATATGTACCGGTGTTGACGGTTAGAGGCGGACGGGAGGTGACCTTGCGGAGGCAGCCGAGACCATTGTCAGGTCGTGGGCCCGCCACCACATCATCCCATAGCTTCTCTAGTAGTACCATGGTTAATTACCTAACTATATATACTATTAGCTAGGGTTTGCTTGTTTGAGTGATGATATATATATATATCTCTCTCTCTCTTTGTATATCTTTATATGGTAATTAAGAAGGTAGCTGATAAGTGTCTTATAAAGAGGTGGCAAGGTAGATATGGTCACCTCATGGTGAGATTAATTGTTAGCTTAATTTCATTCATTGCCTAAAAGTAGAATAAGTCTCAATCGAATTAAATTTTAATTTTATACGTGGACATGTATTAGACTCATATATGCAACTAGTATAGAATAGAATAAGTCACAAATCGAATTAAATTTTTATACAAATTTGTAGATTCACCGAATTTTTATACAAATTTGTAGAATAAGTCACAACTAGTATCGTGGGATAAAATAGAGCAATTAAAATTAGCGTGTGCTATGTTCATTATGAGGGTTTAGTGAGTATAAGATTCAAAATTTATTGAATTAGTTTCAAATGATGAATTCAAACCGTTAAAACCGATTTACTTCACAAGCGATGTATGTACATATAACTTTTTTTAATTTTCGAATTTATTTAGTATAAAGTTAAGCGGTCAAAAATGATGAAAAATAAATGCATTAAAATAACTTATAAAACTATGTTTTTCATTATTTTTTTAACCGCTTGACTTTGTACTAAATAAATTCGAAATATTCAAAATTTTGCATCTACAAGCATCACTTGTGAAGTATATCGGTTTGAACGGTTTGAATTTGTCGTTTAGTTTAACGATAAAATAATTATGTTCAATTCAAGACAAATTTTATATAGACCTGTCTAAGATTTACGGAATATTTTTAACAATCGGATCATATTAAAATGAACGGTTGGAATTTTACTCTACATTTTATGGACTTAAGTTAAAAAATGTGTAATTTTTATTTTAAAACATTACATGTGTTTTTTTAATTTAGTTTTGAAATTACAGTGCTAAATATTAAATAAAAACGGTGACAAAAAAAGGTATAGACTGTCTATCAATTTTTAAATTGGAAGTCATATGTGATTAGAGAAAATCAAGATATATGACAAATATGACTAACTAATGGTGGAAAAAATAAATATGTAACTAAAATAAGTTTAAATTAAGAGTTTAATTTGTAAGAAAAACAAAAATATATACATAATTTCTACATTAATGCCTAGGGGGTGATGTGTCATGGTTAGTGACTTTTAAGGAGCTCTATTTAATTGTTATAATAGTTACAATTGACAATAGATAAGTTTAGAACTTCGTAGAAATAACAGCATAATTATTCACCTACTTAATTAGTGGTGAGAAACATTTAACACTTACATGGAGGTGAACTTATCCAGCTAGTCTATAATTAACACTATGTTGCACTGCTCCAACTTGCACACATATTTCAAGCATCAATGTATACCAATTGTTACTCCAATATTATTATTTAATTAAATAATTTTCTCAAATATTATCCTTAAAATTAGTAATTCAAACTTAAGAAAATAGATGTGCAAAAATAGTACATTTAATGATTATATATTTATTTACAAAGTAAATATTTATGTTAAACAAAATAACGTACAATATTATTATGAAACTATGGGAGCACAATATAAAACATCATTTTTTCCTCACATTTTTGCATGTTAGTGTCCGACATTTTTATTAATATCCAAAGTTTAATACAAATTAATAAATATACCCGCAGTTGAAGGCAATATCGAAATCTACCCAAGCCGGCCATTTTCTGGCCGGCCATGTACCTTCCCTAAGCCGGCCAGAAAATGGCCGGCCATGTACCTTTTTTTTTTTTTTTTTTTTTTTTTTTTTTTTTTTTTTTTTTTAGAGAGAGACACTATGATGATCAAAATATTGAAATCTAACTCTGAAAATTTGAAATTTTTGTTTAAATTATTTGTTATATTACTTCTTTGAGGAGGGATCAAGTTACAACAACTATTTTGTTCATTTTCAAAGTCCAAATCGTCGATCCAAACCGTTCAACATGATTATCTAAATAAAATGTGCTTGCAGATCAAATTTTACATTTTTTTGAATTTTTTTACTATTTATTAAGTATTTTACAAAAAATAGTCATATTCAGACCATTGAATTTCTGACCGGCTATGTACCCTTTTTTTTTTTTTTTTTTTTTAGAGAGAGACTATGAAGATCAAAATATTGAAATCTAATTCTGAAATACGATAAATTTTTGTTTAAATTATTTGTTATATTACTTCTCTGATGTATAATTAGCATATTTATACTAAAATACGATAGATTAATTGAAATTATGTTGAATAACACTAAATTATGTTAAATTACGTTAAATTACATTAAATTACGTTAAAATACGGTAAATTACGCTAAAATACGATATGAATAGGGACGATATCTTCACTGAAAATGAGAAAAACAACGATAAAACTTCAAACGGTCATAAAACGGCGCTCGAGTGTCCGATTTCAGCAAATGAGCACTTTTCAGAAAGCTTGCGAAAATGCGCATGCGTCTGTTCCCGCTACGCCGGATTTCGAAATTCAGAATCGCCAAAAAACAAAGAGAAGAGCCTCAAAACTTGAGTTGAAGTTTCCGATTAAGATTTTCATTTCTATCATTCAATCCAAGTAGCTCAGTAAATTAGTTATATAATGAACTTGCAGATTACCAATTTTTACTATTTTTTATGATTCATGAAAGATGAGCAAAATCAGTCTACTATAGCGTAATTTTGTGTAGTTTAGTGTTTTTTTTACTGTATTTCAGCATAATTAGCGAAGTTATTGTAATTTAACGTAATTTAGTATAATTGTACATAATTTATTGTAATATAGTGTAATTCAACATAATTTCAAGTATTCTAGCGTATTTTAGTATAAATATGCTAATTATACATCAAAAGAAGTAGAGGAGAGATCAAGTTACAACAACTATTTTTTTCATTTTCAAAGTTCAAATTGTCGATCCAAACCGTTCAACATGATTATCTAAATAAAATGTGCTTGCAGATCAAATTTTACATTTTTTTGAATTTTTTTACTATTTATTAAGTATTTTACAAAAAATAGTCATATTCAGACCATTGAATTTTGTACCCATCTTAATAAATAGTAAAAAAATTCAAAAAAATGTAAAATTTGATCTGCAAGCACATTTTATTTAGATAATCATGTTGAACGGTTTGGATCGACGATTTGGACTTTGAAAATGAAAAAAATAGTTGTTCTAACTTGATCCCTCCTCAAAGAAGTAATATAACAAATAATTTAAACAAAAATTTCAAATTTTCAGAGTTAGATTTCAATATTTTGATCATCATAGTGTCTCTCTCTAAAAAAAAAAAAAAAAAAAAAAAAAAAAGGTACATGGCCGGCCATTTCTGGCCGGCTTAGGGAAGGTACATGGCCGGCCAGAAAATGGCCGGCTTGGGTAGATTTCGATATTACCTTGAACTGCGGGTATATTTATTAATTTGTATTAAACTTTGGATATTAATAAAAATATCGGTGTTAGTGTACACTATATATATCGGAAGGTTAGTTTCTTTTTTTGTTTGTAAACATTTAATAAATAAATAGAGCAGTCAATACTTAATACTTTGACTAGATAAGTTTTCCGTAGAGCTTACAGTTATAGTTAAAAAGATAATAAATACATCGTTCTAATTGAATCTACTGATTAGTTAAGTCTCTTCGCAATTTTGTACACATATATTTTCTAAGTCCCTCTACTAAGAAATGAGGAAATGGGTATAAACTGATGTAGAGTTATTTTTTGTCACTTTTCTTTGTAGGTTAGTGCTTGAATTTTCAATGTTCTTTTACTCTTTCTATATCCCTCTTTCCTTTTGTTTTGTCTTGTTTGTTTGTTTCTTTCTGTTTTTGTGTGTGGGGGAGGAGAATGAGACTAACCTTTCCATATGCTCACAAGTAAATTTAATAAAGTTAAGAATAATTAATTCAATCAATTGAAATATTATTTTGATATATTTGTTTATATTGTCTCTCTCATTTTTTTCATTTAATATATTATTACTTTCTCTCAAACTTATGTAAATAAAGTCACATCAATTTTTTCATAATAATGTCTTAAATTATTGAGGAGGGATCAAGTTACAACAAAATTACAACAATCATTTTTTTCATTTCAAAGTCCAAATCGTCGATCCAAACCATTCAACATGATTATCTAAATAAAATGTGCTTGCAAATCAAATTTTACATTTTTTTGAATTTTTTTACTATTTATTAAGATGGGTACAAAATTCAATGGTCTGAATATGACTATTTTTTGTAAAATACTTAATAAATAGTAAAAAAATTCAAAAAAAATGTAAAATTTGATCTGCAAGCACATTTTATTGTAGAGATCATGTTGAATGGTTTGGATCGACGATTTGGACTTTGAAAATGAAAAATAGTTATTGTAACTCAAATTTGTTGTAACTTGATCCCTCATATAAAATATTATACACTTTCGTATTAATCTTGTATAAGTAACGATACAATTTTTTTGAGCTGAAATATTTTTTTGGAGACGAGGCAAGTGTGAATCTTTGGAGCTGCATAGCAGCCTTGAAGAGTGAGTAAAGAGTGAAACATGGAGTAGGCGTGGCGGATAAGGATGAGAAGGATAAGTGGGCCCCACGTAGAAAAATAGCTAAATATCTCTTTCCTGCACAGTACATCAGTACTGACGACTGACTAGGATGAATGGGACAAGTATCCTCTCAGGTACTGTAGAAAATTCTTCTCACTTTTTTACGGCTTGAGATTTACTCCCAAACGCTTTGAGATTGAGCTAGCGCAGGGAAGTATTATTTGGCTTTACGATTCGCGCCAAATTAAAAAGAACGTTCCAGATCCACTAATTGTAAAAGATTGCATATTAAGGTACCGGCGAGATCTGAATTCGTATGATGTGCCACATATAATCGTTATAAAATTGACACGTGTACAGGGCCCACAGGTTTGGACAAACAACAGTAGAGATATTTTGTTCGAATTCAACTGTTGAAGTGTTAAACAATGAATTCAACCATAAATATCATGAGCGAGACACTGCATAGTTGCATACCAAGTAGGAAATAAATTCCCTGTTATTCCAACAGTATAATGGAATAACATGACATGAATATGTTATTCTCATTAGTGTTGTAAATAACGGTATGCGTTTGTCAGTTAATTGAAAATAATTGAAAATAATCGGCTATAATCGGAAATATCGGCCAATTAGTCAGAAAATTTGTGAAGGTTTGGTCACCGCCAACAACTAATCGGTCGATTAATCGGCCTAAACGGATGTTTTTTACCACACTGATTGTGATCTCAACCGTTTAAATTTTTTTTTACACAAATCTCAATCAATTTTTTTTCATATGCGAATCTCAATAAAAATTAATGATTGAGATCAGAATAATAGATTCTGTTATTTTTATTGAAATAACAGCAGATTTATTTCCTACTACGCATTGATATGTAGTTTGTAGTTTGGATCAATATTTTTGTTTACAAAGTTTAATAGTTAATAATTTGTAGTTTGGATCAATATCTTTGTTTATAAAGTTTAATATTTAATCTGAACCGTTCAACACGATTATTATATAAAAATAAATTTATAAATAAAATTGTATATTTTCATTGAATATTTTTTGTTATTTTACTAGATAAATAAAAAATTACTTAATTATAAGGTTAGACCATTCAAAATAATAATTTTTTTGTACGTGCGTAGTGATTTTAACTATTTATTAGATAGGTAAAAAATTACTTTATCTAAGAAATAGTGAAAATGTTTTAAAAATATATAAAATTTAATCCGCAAGTATATATTTACATGTAGATTATGATAAATGGTAAATGAACTGTTTGAACTTTCAAAACAAAGATATAATACAAAATATAGCAAAATGTGCACTGTATAGTACCAAAACCTCACTCTATATATCACACACACATATACATACATATATATACACACATGGATACATATGTATACGTGTATAAATATATGTATATGTGTGTATATATATTGGAAACAAGACCATTTAATGATCATTGAACCAAATTCAAACCAATGCTTAGCCAAAGCTGTCTGATCTGCATTGAGATTCGTGCATACAACTTCAGCATTTGTGATGATTGAGTGCAGATGAATCTTGATGCGAATTAGACAGCTACAATATATATTATAAGCAGTTTAGGCCCGGCTAAAATTATACACTATGCTAACGAGACTAAAACCAACCATAAATTGGAAATAATATTGGGCCTCAAAAGGCCTAATATTAATTTAGGCCCAATTTTGCAAACACATCAAGTTTCATAGACTACAAATGCAACAACATCTTGCATTTCCCAAGTGCTAACTACATTTACACCAATCAGTAGAAATGACAGAAGAGAGGGAGCATTGATTTTGCACTAATAAAATACAAATAGGATTGTAAATTATCCATTAGATCTAGATTTCTAATTTCAATGGAGGTGGATTAATCATAGTTGTAGCATCTCTTTTTTTTTTTTTTTTTTTTTAACTAAACCCTTTCTTGTTCATCCTTAGAACCCTAGAAATTTCTCCTCTTCTCTTTACTGATGTGTGCTGCATTGCTTTGCTTTTTAAGGGAAGCACAAATCTGCAATAATGATAATGTTAATTGTAATTTACAATAAAAGGAAAAGATAAGGTAAGACATAGGGTGTCATCGGGTACAAAACGGGTCAGGTGGAGGCCACTTTCATACCCTTACCCATACCCATTAAGCTAACGAAATACAAATCTTATCCATACTCTTCTTATCGAATACAATATGGGTCGAGTAATCAGATAAAAGGGTGCCATTGAATAGATGTATATGGGCTATGAATAGAACTATTATCATATCATGCATCATTCCCATATAAATATATATCTATAAATATAATTTTATAATATTTTTTTTAATAATATTACCGTATAAGGTAACGGGTAAGAAATAGTCTTTAGCCATACCTGTTTTATCGAATACGATATAGGTCGGGTAAAGAGATAAAAAGGGTAACATTAACAACCCTAGCAAGACACTGCCAAATTTGGAGAAACTTAGTAACATTTCAGGTCTATCACTGTATATGGTTAAAATAATTCTTCTTTTTCATCTTTTTAAAATTGAATAAAGTGTGCTTGATTGATTGTTCATGGGGCAGGATTTTGACACCACCAATTGTTTGAAAAATAATAGCACCAATAAACTCTGTAATTTTATTATAACTTCTAAGAGTGAGGCTATGGTACTATGCATAGCGCAGATTGGTCCATACTACAGATGAAAAGTTTCGTTTCCAAAACCCAAATAGTCATCTGAACTGTTCAATGTTATCTCCATATGAAAATGTACATGCAGACTATATTTTACATTTTTTAGAATAATTTTACTATTTTTTTAGTTAGGTAAAAATCACTAATTTTAAATGGTATAGAATTTTAAGATTAAGTGATTTTCTACCTATCTAAAACAATAGTAAAAAAAAAAAAAAAAAAATGTAAAATTAGGTCTACAAGTACATTTTCATATGGAGATCATGTTGAACGGTTCACATTAATTATTTAGAATTTTCAAAGAAGATATTGATCCATAGTACCATAGCCTCACTCAACTCAACTTCTTCTAACAATAAAATGGTGAACCCCACATAAATGTTAGATATGTACCTGATATGCATGGTAAGATGAAGAGACCCGATAGGCTATGAAAGATATTACATCTGCTCCACCTCTTCACTGGATAAGGTGTTGAGAGTGCGGAGGAGGCGTCGGCGGCACAACTGGCGCCGACAACTCCTCCTTGACCCGTCAAACTCCGTCAATTCATGAAACCTGCCCATTTCATGTTCTCCAAGATTTAATATCAAATGTAAAGGAAACATAGAAACAATTCTTAGAGTAGAACTAGGGTATCATTAAGCTCACCAATCCATTAGTGAGCTTAACTTCATGACCTATCGTAATGCCTTCACATGATACATTAACATGTCGCATTTTATAAATTTTCAAATTAATTTAGCATAAAATCAAGTGGTAAAAAACAGAAGGTTTATAAGTTAATTTTGAAACATTCATTTTTTATCTTTTTTTACCGTTTGACTTTATGTTGAATTAATTCAAAAATTTATAAATTTGATATGTAAATGCATCACTCGTGAAGTAGATTGATTTCAACGGTTTGGATTCGTCATTGAAATTAATCCGATAGGTTTTGGGGTTAAGCTCTCCTAAAGGCTTGGTGAGTTTAAGAACACCCTAGTTCTACTCCAATCCTTAAATTATTTATTTTTGTTTATTTAATACCATGTTGCATGATTTTGCTTTTATAGGTCAATGCATGTAAAAACTAGCATGTTTTGCCAAAACCTAAGTATTTCTTGTAAATCTAAATGTAATCCCACAAATAAAAAAGTAAAGCGTAAATTTCACTAGAGGTCACTAAACTTTGTCCACTGTCATAAATTGGTCACTCAAATTCCATTTGTCCCTTTGTGACCACTAAACTTTTCATTTGTTCAAATCAAGTTACTTTATAACTTTTTCATCCAAAAAATTAATAAAATATTACTTTTCCGTAAGTATTTTTGATAGAATGAACATATTCCATTAGTATTTTTGACGAAATGAGTATATTCCGTTAGTATTTTTAACGGATTGAGTATATTCCATTAATATTTTGAAAAAAAAAGTTATAAAGTGACTTGATTGGGACAAATGAAAAGTTCACTAGCCACAAAGAGACAAATCAAACTTGAGTGACCAATTCGTAACAAAGGACAAAATATAGTGACCTCTATCGAAATTTGCCAAAAATAAATCATGGCATCCCAAGGTTTTCAAATATATTATGCAAAATAGTTTTGCGATTAATTTCCCCGAAATATGTCACCGCACTAATGTTTTAAGAGTAAATACATCAGCATTTAACCATCCCCTATGCAAATGTAAATCTTACCTAAGAGAACTATATAAACACAAGCTCACAAAGTAAATATTAACACAGCATCATTTAAAATGAATCAAATTGGTTTGCATACCAGTAGATAAATTGAGCTCAGGGCATCCCAAGTAACACTGATTAGAATACCAGTAGATAATTACTTATCATCTCTTAAATTCTTAAATTATATATTCCCTGACCTGCCCTGCCCAGTAGATAATTACTCATAATCTATTAAATTCTTAAATTACATACCAGTACATAATGGGGCATTGCTGACAGTACCGTTGCTATTAAAATTATATACCAGTAAATTATATACCAGTAAATTCTTAAATTAACAAGTAAAGCTAATTACAATACTATTAAAAATAAAATTACAGAGATCTAGATATGATACCTGCTGCATTGCTGGCAGTACCGCTGCTGGGTTCCATTGAAAAGCACCGACGGTGCCTTCGAGTGCTCCGGGCAAATTCGGTGCCTCTGGTAGTACCTCCCAACAGTCGTCGCATCAGCCGTACAATCGTCGGCCTGGCACCGCCAGTCCTTCATCTGTTGTGCATTCAACACCGGTTGCGCCGCCTTAACCGATTTCCCGGCTTTGGCGGTGGTGGCGGTGGAGGTGTCCGACGGGATGTTCTGTACCAGCACTGGCACGTAGATTATCGTAGCAGCAGATGCAGATTCGGATTTCGATTTCTTGAATTTGGATTTTGGGTTTCGGGTTTTGGGTTTTGATCTGGTGGCCGATTTGGGGGTGGTTTCGATTCGGGTTTCAGATTTCTCGGTCTCCATTTGAGAAGTGTTTTGTCGAGATTTGGTGGTGAGAAAGAAGAGAGGAGAGGAGAGGAGAGGAGGAGAAAGGGAGAGAGTTTGGATCCTCTATGGTCAGTCCTGTGTGTTTAAATGTAGAGCGAGTCGATAGATAGGACCTACATAGATTTCTTTTTTTCTTTTTTGAAAAAACCCACATGGATTTCTTGGAGAACTCAACTTATCAATATGGGTGTTTATCAGTTCGGATCGGTTCCAAATCGAACTAAATAAGCAAATTAAAGTTTTATTCGTTTTCAAAAATTAAACTGAATAGAACCAAAATATAATCAAAACCAAATAAGAACTCAAGTAAATTCGGTTTGTTCGGCTGAACCGAAATAGGATATTAATCATAAAAATAAATATTTCTTTGTTATTTTTTATATATTTTTTCGGTTGAGCCAGTTTAAATCGAACCAAGCAAATATACATTTTGTCGTAATTTTTGAATTATTTTAAATGTTTGGTTCCAAAGGGTGATGAGTTTAAAAATTTTGATCGGTTCGGTCTAACCGGTTTTACAATTTCTAAACCATAACGAATTGAAATATTAAATCGGTTTTAAAAAATTAACCGAATCGATCAATTTAACCGGAAAAACTGAACCGTTTAAACCGGATCCAATGAACACCCCTATTTATCATATAGCCTACCACACTAAGTAGTACAGTATGTTGAGCCACAGTTAATCGGAAAACTGAAAAAGAAGAGAGGAGAGAAAAGATGAAAAGGGTGAGAGTTCAGATCCTCTATGTTGGTGTCTGCATGTTAAAATCTAAAGCGAGTCGAAAGATGGGACCTACACAGTTTTATTTGAGATATCAGTTTGTCAGGTACGTGCCACACGAAGAGTTACTCTCTGTTGAGCTACGGATAATTGGAAATCTAAGAAAGGAGCAAGGGAGGTGGATTAGAGGAGGATCTGGTGAAGGTTAGCACTGGGGATTGGGGAAATCAATATTTTTGGTTTGAGATTTTGCAAAACACAGAAATTGAATGGGTATTTCTGCAAATGTCCAACAGTTCGGCTGATCATGTCTTGCTGCTAGGGGCGTCAACGGGTACGATACGGGTCGGGTGGCGGCATTTTCATACCCGTACCCGTTATGATAACGAAAAAAAATCTTTACCCTTACTTATTTTTTCGAATACAGTATGGATCGTGTAAACGGATAAAAAAGTGCCATTGACATCTCAATTTATGTTTTCTATAAAAAAAAATTAAATAATAATAATGAATACAACTAATTTTTATTATGAAAATTTAGTAAAATACAAAATTTTATTGTATAATGTATTATCTTCATAGAAATATATATATCTATATATAATTTTATGTTTAAAAATTATCTTGTTAGATAACGGGTAAGATAACAAAAAAAAATCATTACTCTTACCCGTACCCGATAAGTTAACGAAAAAAAATTCTTACCCTTATATGTCTTTTCGGATACGATACGGGTCGGGTAAACGGGTAAAAGGGTGTCATTGACACTCCTACTTGCTGCTAACATAGTATTTAATTTGTTTTTTCGATATTTCCGAACCAAACACAGAATAAAATGAAAAAAAAAAAACGTATAATACGTTTTATTCGCGAATAAAACGCGAAATTATTTTTTTGGGGTCTTTTTGGGTTTTTTCTTTTGCTTCCTTGTGGTACTAAATCAATAGCGAATTATACTCGAATTATTCCTGAATCACGAATTTTTTATCCTGCCGAACCGAACCCGAACTATTCATTTGTGCTGCTACTGCTTCTGTGTCTTTTTCACACCCAGGTCCCCAATTAATGGCATATTCTGATATGGATTAATTGGTCCTATTAACGCCTACATTTCTGGGCTCAACAAAACAAATTTGGAGTGTCGCTATTTAGTGGACATTGTCTGGGCTTGATCTTAAGAGATGGGCTTTTCTAGGCCCAACAAGGGTTAATTGACTGATTATATTTTGTATTGAAAGGAAATTGAGATAGAGTCCGGTTATGCTACTTATATAAACATATCATGGCATATGCTTATAAGTCATATATATGTTTTTAAGGTCTAAACAATCGATCCAAACCGTTCATCTATTCTCAAAATTTAATTTGGAGTGATGCTGACAAGCTAAATCAATCTAATTATTAACAGAAATTTTATCTATTCTCAAAATTTAATTTCCCAATTTCATCTAGAACTTTTTGCAAATAAGCATAAGAGGTCCCTCCTTTCTCCACTGCCTTCCTAAATTCTCTTTTCACCTCCTCTGTTTTTGCGCTTACACTCTTCCCTTCATCAGAACCATATATCCATCAGCATTCACACAATTGTTCTTTCTTACATCCAATTTTAGTTACAATGCAACACCCATTTCTTGAACCATAACAAATGTATTCAAACCCTGCTCTTGCATAAAGTGGCCAAGGTATCCTCGGTACACCATACCAAAGGATTTCTAGAATGGAGTTCCAGCCACAATGCCTCATAAATCCTCCCAGTGAAGGGTGGGCCAGGGTTTGTTTGTGGGACCGAACTCGGTCACACCAATCCCTTACCCTTTGTTCTCTCTATAAAGCCTTCTGGTAATAGCTCATCCAAAAGTTTGCATTTGTAGTGAAGCTGTCAAAAATACATAAATTATTAATATGAAAATAATGTCACTCTGAGAAAATCTATTTGGTATCCTCACAGAAAGTAATTTTTTTTTATCTATTTAAAGATAGATAAATAGGAAACTTCTGTCTATAAACCTGACATTTAACTTATTAATTATTTTTTTACGGTAAAAGCCCGTAGGAACTTCAAATTTTGTTTCTCAAGCCTTTAAGTGGTAAATATTTTAATGATTTAAACTGATTAGCAACAAGGTTTCCACTGTCATGCCCCTCAAGAAATTGGTGCAAAATAGTAACAAATTATTACACAGCCCAGATGAAAGTATAACTTAACCATCAAGGTTTCCTCAATCATATGAAATACTAATTGCATCACAACATAATTAGATCAGCCGACCTGATGTCATGGAAATGAGCCCCATAAACCTATCCTAAAACTTCAAAAGCTAGGATTGAAACCCAACCACCCAGAAACAAAATCTATAGGCCTGCATCCATACTTACTGGCAAACAACATTTTCTTTTAAATGAGAACAAACATGAAAACAAAATAGAACTAAACATATTACATTTACATCTATCCCTACTACTCTCTGTACTTCACTATAATTTTGACAAACCAAAGTACGATTATTATCTCCAAATTAAGAACAGCAACAAGCCCAGAGAAAGAAAACAAGCTTCTAGTGGATCTAGTGTATCTACAGTACATTGTGACATCTCTTCTGTTTTGTTTAATTTTGGTTTCATTTGTTTTGTTTCCTGCTTCTAGTGGATCTTCATTAATCATTACATTGTGTCTCTTCTGAAATAGCCTTATTTTCCTCCCTCTGTACTTCAACATGGCTGCATTCTTTCCTTTTCTCCGATTCATCCATACATATATGGCTCTTCTCCAATTTTCTCCAAAGATAACTCTGATTCAGCTGGATCTTCCCTATCTTCAAGCAACCAAACCGGCTCGCATTGCTCTGAACCCAGTGCATGGAATTGGCAAAAAGATGCCTGATAACTCTACTAAATCTCCCGGTGTAACCTGACAGAATGAAAATTGTAGGGTTTTTGAGCAACACAGATAACACAGACACAACGCTAATTTTGGAGGCGTAAGCCAATTTTCTATTTTTCTCTTTTGAACAGTAAATTACACCGATGAATTTATTTGGTCTACACAAATTACAAACAGGTCCAAGTAAAACATGCAAATTAAAAGAAAGAACAATACTACAAATAAGTCCTTTTTAAATGAATTGGGATGCAACAAAAATATATCAAATGCATGTATTTTTAAGGAGAATAAACATGCATCAGTACCAATTTATCTTGATTTGTTCTTGTTTCACTTACTCTTTGTTTTGTGTATCAGTACCAATTTATCTTCATTTGTTCTAATTGTTTCACTTACTCTTTGTTTTGTGTATCAGTACCAATTTATCTTCATTTGTATCAGTAGCAATACAAATGCATGTAACAAGTATATGAAAGTCTTGAACAAAGGAAAAACATATTAAAATATAAAAAATACAGAAGGATACCAGCCTTCCTAGTGACTTCCCCTCGAAAATGAACAGTCAGTGCATGGGGTATGTGCCCCTTTGGCACATGCTCAGCTAGCTCCTGTAATTTGGCCTGAAAAACATAAACAGCACAGTTTAACTACAATAGTTTTCCAGAAGAATAATAAACTAGTGAAATTAGAGAGAATTTTTGGAAGAAAATACCTCTTGGAATTTAAGAAATTTGGAGGCGCGCTGTTGCAGCATGAGATTTCCTTTCACCTTGTTAACTTTGCAATGGCTTGAGGGGCACTCAACGAGGGGCATGAAAACCCTAGCTGTCACTTCCTGTTCATTCAATTTTTACATCAGTAATTTACCAATTGAATCATGTAGCCTATTACATCTCAAGGCACTAATAAGTACAACCGATTATCATATCAATAATCAGAATCTTGAAAAGGAACTAACAGTGGTACCATCTGGACCACTTCACCGGTACTGATCATGGCCTAACAGTACTGCTCAGCTAGCTCCTGTAATTTGGCCTGAAAAACATAAACAGCACAGTTTAACTACAATAGTTTTCCAGAAGAATAATAAATTAGTGAAATTAGAGAGAATTTTTGGAAGAAAATACCTCTTGGAATTTAAGAAATTTGGAGGCGCGCTGTTGCAGCATGAGATTTCCTTTCACCTTGTTAACTTTGCAATGGCTTGAGGGGCACTCAACCAGGGGCATGAAAACCCTAGCTGTCACTTCCTGTTCACATTTTTTACATTAGTAATTTACCAATTGAATCATGTAGCCTATTACATCTCAAGGCACTAATAAGTACAACCGATTATCATATCAATAATCAGAATCTTGAAAAGGAACTAACAGTGGTACCATCTGGACCACTTCACCGGTACTGATCATGGCCTAACAGTATACTAAGAAGAAACATACTGTTCGCACATACTCTACATAAATTTGTATACACGGATCATACTAATTAATTGGATATATGTTTAATATAAATGATATGATATAATAAATTAAGGGATCTAAAATTGGAAAATCATCGGCGTGGCTCACCGTTATTTCGCGATCCAAAATTGAAAAGGTATCGGTTGAACTAGTTGGGGGCGCGGGATCCGGGAGGATGGCTTGGGGGGACTTGAACATAATTCTTTATTTTATCCTCACTTCTCTTTTGCAGATCTCATCCTTGACGCGTTTAATTAGTTGCTCTATCTACAAAACACAAACATAAAAGATAAATAAGCATTGTAGTACGGAAACTTAATTGTTATATATAGTGCATTAAACAAAAAAAACACAAATGTTTGCTTTTAAGTTTCTAATTTTTTTTTTTCTATTTTTCTTTGTCCTATATATCTAACGGTTTACTGAAACTATATACTTACATTAGATAACTCTAGATAATCACAAATTAAGTGATATATATACTGCAAATGAAAGAAAGCAAGTAATAATATTAAATAGTGCTAATAACACATTTTCGTCATAAAACAACATACATGCATCCCAACAACGGCTCAATGCCTTAATTGACTAGTTATGTGATGAAATAAAATCCTCGGATTTTCTTCGTTATGGAAGAAAACACGTTGAGAACATAAAATCTGTAAAATTTGTACAATTTGTGAATGCAATATATGATGCATTCCAACAATATCATGCAAATTTGTATCATGTTAACTCAATCTGTTTTCGTATTTGAAAATAAATAATATGTCCATATTTATTTATATAAAGACAGATAGTTATCAAGTAAGGTGCTTACTGCTTAGAAAGACCATACTCTTGGTTTTGTTGAACATTTATCAATTCGTTACATTGATAATTAAAAACAAGAATTGCACAGGACTGGCTGTACTGGTATAGTACTAATTCGGTTGTATAGGTGCTATTTGTACTTGTAAAATAATTAAATAGCTACTAACCTTGTGCTTATATTGGTGGTAAAGCTGAACGGTGTCTTCTTGTAAGTAGCAGAGAAAGATCCATCTCGTGAATTGATAGTCACATTGGGAATGTGCTTAAATTTATTCCATTGGGAACCACTTTCTCCTTCCCTTGCAATCTTCAGCAGCAACTCCTCACTACAGTTGATTCTTAGCTTCTGTGGCATTATCGTTGCCAAGTAATCCGGGAGGGTTTCCATTTCATAATCCCATAAAAGCATCCGTTGTAAAGTTTTAAGGTTCTCCACAGCTTTTAGATTGGGGCAATGTACAATTTCAATATATGAGATGCTGGGTAAATTTGAAATTCTCTCTAGGATTGGATTTCTCCCAACACGTATATCTTTGATAGATGGGAGGTTCTCTATGGTAATCAGATTGTCACTATTGTAAATTTCTAGGGACTCTAAGGAAGTAGCATGTTGCGAAAGACCATCCGGAAGAGATCTCAACTGGGGACAATAAGAAACTTGTAATTTCTTCAATTTGGGCATGGCTGGTTGTCTCTTATTCCACTCCCATTCTTTCCAATTGGTCATATCCAAGAAGTATAGTTGACTCAATTTGGGAAATGCCAACTTGGCAGAATAACTCGTATCTATTATATCTTTGCTTTGGTTATCGCCCAACATGAACTCTTCTCCCACTCTCACGACTGAATATACAAATTTCATTTGAAGGCCATCCAAATTGGGGAGTTGGCCTAACGGGGCCAGCTCTTCAAAGCAAGCACATCTATCAATATGAATAGTTGTCAAGTTTGGAAAGGCAGCTCCCAAATTCAACCAATTGGGAAGGCATCTACCAAAGTAATTTACAATTTGAAGAAATTCTAGACAAGGTGGAGGACAAAGCTCATTTAAAACATCCTCAGTTGTCATCTGTTTCTCGTTAGTTTGAGAAAGCTGTTCTTTCAAGCTCAAGGTGTAGCCAAGGTATAGATACTTCAACTGATTCTTGCTACTAAGATTAGCTCCTTTTGCTATGTTCCTATCAGATACTTTCTCTAAGCCATCTAACTGAAGATGAACTAGTTGTGATAGAGATTCTAACCCATCTAGGCTACTAAATCCCTCCATACTATTCTTGTGTGGCTTGAAGCCAAGTAGATGAGTGAGGTTTTCAAGATTATTTAATCCAGTTGGGATTGCCTCGACCTTTGTACCTATAAAAGAAACCCCCCTCAGTTCTCGTAGACTAGTAATGCTTTGGGGGATGTGTGTCAAATCAACGCAGTTCATGCAATTCAACCATACTAAATTTTTCAGATTTTCTATGGCATTTGGAATAGTTCTTAACTTTGAACTACTGACATCTAAGTATCTGAGATGGACAAGGCCAAACAAAGAATCTGGTAAGCTTGAGATATTGGACCCACATAGATCTAAAATGCGTAGCTTAGAAAATACTTTACACAGATCAGTAAGTGCAATTTCAGGTTTATCCCGAAGTACTAATGTTCTCAACCCTTTTTCCTTTTTAATTACTTCAATGTTTACCTCATCTCCTTCTAATGATAACCGTCGTACTTTCACTGAACCATCAAACTTGGATAAAACTTGTCCCTTCCCTAAGACATAGTTCTCATTTTTTCCCAATTGACGGGCGAAAGACCACAAAAGGTCATGCATTTTGCATACTGCCTGATTACTGTAATTGTTACAAACTTCCAAAAAATTTCGCAATACTAACTCTTTGTAATAGAAATGACCCAACTCCCAAAAATCTCCCTTATCTTGCAAATAACCTTCTGCTAGCCATAAATAGATTAACTGTGAATTTTGAAAAAAAGAATCTTCACGAAAGAGGGAGAAGGAGATAAAGCATCGCTTCAAAGGGGGTGGGAGGTCCTCGTAGCTCAAATAGAATGCACGATGGACATCTCCCGGTAGCCCATCCATGGACCACACATTGCTGTGAAGAATTGCTAGCCAGTTGCCTCTCGTGTTGCCTTTTGTGCAAAGTATACCGCCTATGCTCTTTATGGCAAGAGGCAAACCATCACATTTTTTAACAATTTGCATTCCGATTTCTATGAGATCCTGAATCTCACTTTCAACCCCATTGGGGGCTACCTGCCAAATAATTATATACACATGAAGTTAGTAACTAATTTGTATTCACACTAGAAAATATAGATGTAGAAAGATTAAAATTTTACAGTAAATGAACAATCTAGTATAATTACCCGTGAATATTGCATGTTATGCATTCGAAACTTTTAAATAATGCTATATCTGACTGTATTTCTTTCTCATCAAGCACATGTAAAATTATACACTTAATTAAACTAGATGCAGCTTGCTGCTTCAAACAACAAGAAGTCATTAAAAAAAAAAAGAGCAAATCTAAGTAGGTTGACACATCTAATGTTAATTCAAATTAGGACTAAATAGTAAAATACCATCATATATAGTTATGAGTGATACCTGTTTAATTAATAAGGACAAACCATCCATGTCAGATAACTTATCCACCCGATGTAATTTTGATGTCCTCATTCCATTCGCCACTCTTTCATCTCGAGTAGTGACAAGTAATCTACTCCCATATGCTCCGCGACTCATGGGAGCACACAATAGGTCGTCCCAAACCATTCGGCTCTCTATCCAAACATCATCGAGAACAAGAAGGAACTTTTTATTCTGGATGATGCTCTCAAGTAAAGGCACTAGCTCTGATCTTTCTTGGGCGGCACCGGGATCACCTCCTGCCTCCCGAATCACACACTTCAACACTTCTATTCCTTTCACCTCCTTTGAGATGCATACCCAAATTTTTAACTGGAATTCCTCAACAATTCTCGGATCATTAAAGATCATTTTGGCTAGAGTGGTCTTCCCTATCCCTCCCATCCTGAGAATAGTAGCAACAAGGAGTTCTCTCGTCTCTTCTTGGGTCAGCCAGTTCACTAGTAGCTCAGTATCGTTTTCAATCTTTTCTCCCACAATACCAGCTAGCAAAACCGAGGGATCAGTCTTGCGGCTGATGATCGAGTCCACTCGGCGAACTTGATTGGAAGGACCGTCAAAGTTTTCTGATTTGACCAAACCCAGATCATCCTTACTCTTGGCAATCTCCTCTAGCCTGAAATTGATATCCTTTATTTGGGAACCAATCTCATGAGCAAACAACGGGTTACGGAAGCAAGACAACAAAGGGAAACCACAAGGAGCATTTGAAGAGTAATGAGAACTGGAGCCAGCAGCAAGGCGCTCCTTTGCCTTGATATGACAGAGGTCGATGATGTCATCAGCATCATACATGACATCATTGAGCTGCATGATCCAGCGCTCTATGGCATTGCCCTTGCTTTGCTTCCTCTCGGCGTCAACCAGAACACATTGGATGTCACAAACGGTCTTGCCGAGCTTCTCGATCTGGCCAGGGATGCCCAGCAGCATGCCGACCTCATCCTGGACCATTTGCATGACTAGTTCGCTAAATGTGGACAAAAAGGCATTGAGTATCATTGCCATCTTTGTTTCGAATGACAGCTGCTGCTAGTGCTCAGGAGGAAAAGAGATTGCACCGGGAATAGTTGGAGAATGTTGTTTTGGATTAATGAGATTCTAATAGGAACATATAATCTTCATTCTGACCTCCAGTGAAACTAGCTAGATGCCTCCGGATAAAACCTGGTTTCTCAAGAAAATAAAAATAAATAAATAAAAGAAGGAGAAAATAATCTTACAAAGTTTTTTCAGAAGTCAGATTTTTATAATAGATATTCTAGGAATAAATAATTTAGTGTTCATAAAAAAATATAACTTGCAAAGAATGACTTTTTATCAAAAAAAAAATAGTAATCAGTGGAAATCAGAAGAAAACTAGAAAAAAATATTTCGGAAATTGTGCCCAATGTATATTATTTAGCAAAACATAAATTACTTTATAGACACATTCAATCAAACGTCACCACATACATAATCAATTTTTTTTTTTAAATTAAACTATATATATAAAACTTGAACTGTTACTCAAACTTCATTCTGGAAAAAATAATAACTAATACCAAATAAATTAAATTTCTATAATATATAATAATTTCTGCAAAACAATCGTACAATCAAACAATATTTTTATAATACGTACAAATTTCATAACATACAAATCATAGAAAGTAGTTTGATGCACGCCTTACAATTTTTTTCAGATCAAAATCAATTTAAAACAATTAACAAAATCAGTAACAAAAAAAGTAAAATGAATTTAATGTTACATGCGAACATGTTTTAGACTAACCAATATAAAATAGTTACATATAACTCTATTACTAAATATGTACAGATAAAAAATTTAAAAAATATGCGACTTTGATATGTAGGATGTACAAACAATTCACATTTTTTTTAAATGTTAGAATCTACAAAATTAGAAAAATCCTATAGTAAGGTCGATCAATCGGACTTTGTTATTTGGACACAATTCGAAATATATTAGTCAACCAAGCAAAGCAATATATATACATACTATAATTTATATGTAACGTGCAATATACATCCTATATATTATGAAACTTTACAACAATAGTTTTTCCTTGTGTTAGAAAAGCCCGTATGCAAATACTATCTAAATACTTCTTCAATTGAAATTTTTGGAAAAAGCCCGTAGGCAAATACTTCTTCGTTTTTGTTTCAAGTTATTAATAGGTGAAATTAAGTTTGAATAAAACACAACAGATGGATGCAATACAACCGAGAGTAGGGAGAAGGTATAATCCTTGTGCTTTTTGATTAGGAGGTTTATAAAAACTGATTAATTAAGTTTGCTATCAATCAAAGTAATGTTAGTTTAAGAAGGTTCTTATCCACCACTAAGCCTCTCTCAGTCATACATCACCAACGTACCCAAACACAAAAAGATATTTGCATAAGTTGAACAAACCCCACTAACAAGGTACATTAATTAATCAAATATATATTAGCACCATGACTCCACCCACCTTCCATTGAAATTATTTATGCATTTTTCTTTCAGTGGCAGGTGGGTGGAGTCATGGTGTTAATATATATTTGATTAATTAATGTACCTTGTTAGTGGGGTTTGTTCAACTTAAGCAAATATTTTTTTTATGTTATGGGTACGTTGGTGATGTATGACTGAGAGAGACTTAGTGGTGGATAAGAACCTTTCTTAAACTAATGTTACTTTAATTGATAGCAAAGTTAATCATTTTTTATATACCTCCTAATCTAAAAGCACCAGGAAATATACCTTCTCCCTTCTCTCGGTTGTACTGCTTCCATCTGTTGTGGTTTATTCAAACTTAAATTCACCTCTTAATAACTTGAAACAAAAGAAGAAGTACTATTTGCCTACTACCATTTTACCAAAAAAAAAAAAAAATTCGAAGAAGTATTTAGATAGTTAGGTTGCTGGTAATTTGGTAAATAAAGGAGAAATTTCTTTGGCACAACGATATTCAAATTCTATTATATACTCAAATATTTGCATGGAATATATAGTTGGAGCCAGTTGAGTATTTTTTATTATGAAGACCCTTATTTTTCATTTTTGGAAATTTTAATTTGCACAATACAAGGAAATATCAGTTTGCCTCTTATTACTTGGGAGGGTATTAGCCTATTAGGGTATTGTCAATGAAAATTATGCAATTTGATGATATCATAATTTGTGCCTTCTTTTCAGCAGTTTAATTGGAGTATAGGATATGAGTATGACGTTTCTTATGTTTGGCTGAAAAATTCAGATCTACCTAGAGCATAAATTTACCGACTTCTATAAACTTTTCTAGCTAGCCTCTTTCCATAAATATAAAAATGTCAATGCCAAATGGGATACTATGTCACGTGAAATTCAATATTTATAACATATTAGCATATTAGCATACCAAATTATCACCAATTTTGAGCTGTATTCATACCTTTTCCTTGACCACTCATGCTAACTTGAAGAAAAGCAATTAATTTTTCCAGTAGCTACTCATGAAAAGTTCTATTTCTCTTATATCTGGAAAAATAGTAAAAAAAAATAGCATAGTAAGTTAAACATGGACAAATTGATCATCCATCATGCACTCAAGTTGATTCAATTCATGATCTTAAGGAATGATGAGCAAAATGTGAAGATAAGGAAACATGGCATACTGTAAAAAAGGTAAAAACTGATATGAACATGGCATACTGTTCATTTAATTTGCACGCTTAGATTGAAGGATCAGTTGATCTCAAAATAAGTAAATTAGTAAATTACTATTCGCAAGTATTATTTATAAACAGTTCATTTAAGTTGACTTCACAGCCTTAAAACATATAACACGCAGAGCAAGCAAACCTCAAACATAGTTTGCGAAAGCATCCTGTTCTTAGTATCCAGAATGTGCATGTGATTCTTTTACTTGGTTAATATAAATTGTGGACTCAAAGGCACAAAGATAAGATTTTTCTAATCAATATTTCTAGTGCTGGACTATCTTATCACAATTAATAATTTTTTTTTTGAATAGAAATGAGAGTCATGCTCTCAGTTATATTGAAGCTTATCACAATTAATAATTTAAAATAAAAAAAGTAATTCAACATATCTCATCTCAATTACATCAAAATTCACAACTATTCTGATCGTTCTTATCACTAGATCTACATTTGGATTTTCAGTGAGCGGTTCTAAATTGAGAACACTGATGCGATTTGTAAGGATGTTGATTTGTGAAATTCCAACTTAAGGGATATAATTTCTGGCTTGGGAGGACAAAACAAAATGTGTGAAAAATTAGGACAGTGCGAAGAGAGTTTCCGATCTAAGAGTAAGAATACAATTAGCTTAGTTCAATGACAGATCCTGAGACAGATCATGAAGTAAAGGCGGCTAGAAGATGACTAACTAATTGTTACCAAAAAAAAAATCAATCAATCAATTCAAGAAGAGAGAGAGAGAGAGAGAGAGAACCTGGACTATCAAGTCGATTGATGGTCCAAAGGCAGAGAGCCGCGCGATCGATAGAGAGAGAGAGAGAGAGAGAGAGAGGAGAGAGAGAGAGAGAGGGAGAGAGAGATGCAATTAAAAGCTTGGGTGTTGCGCGGCTCCGGACCGTTCGATGGTTTTAAAATTCATGGTGCACAAAGTTTTAGATGTCCCTTTTAAAAATCCACTCATTTGTACGCTATGTTTCATGCGTGCTGACGTGCTGTGCGGAAAAAAAATCCGAGGTGAAAGAAACCAAACATTCACATTTAATAATTCTAGCACATGGAGGGAATAATTCTAGCGAGGACATAGCAATCAATTCGATCAGGGCAGATCGGAGGTGTATTCATTTTATATTGTTGAATTAATTTAGTTGATCACTTCAACTGCCCATTTGTATTTAATTCATTATTTAACTTTTTTTTTTTTGAGTATCACTATTTAACTGAAAGGCAGCTCTCGAGGTGTAGTCAATTCATTTATGAAATTTAGTTCATTTAATCGAGTTCCGATCATATCATATATAGGAAATGTGTAATTTCCCCTTGTTATGATAGCTACTTCTCTTTGTTTATACATGTGAAAACAAGGATCATTGACTTTGTGACATATGGGTCCCATAAATACGTTGCTCATATTTTAGGGTATGTTTGGATGCACTAAGAATAGTGCTATTCTCATAATAGCATTGCTATTCGAATAGCTTGAGCAACCAAACGTACTACTTGCTATTCGGAACAAGAAGAATAGCGTTGTTCCACTATTCTAACAAAAAGTTGGAATAGTGATTGGAGCTTTCAATATTAATACAAATCTAACATTTAAAACAATATTATATTACATTTAACATTTAAATTAATATTATATTGTATTATATTTAATCTAATAGTATGTTATATTTAATCTAATATTTTATTTAATAATAATCTAATATTTAAAATAATATTTTATTACATTTAATAATTAAATTAATATTATATTGTATTATATTTAATCTAATATTATATTAAATTTAATCTAATGTTTTTATTTAATACTAATCTAACATTTAAAATAATATTATATTACATTTAACATTTCAATTAATATTATATTGTATTATATTTAATCTAATATTATATTATATTTAATCTAATATTTTATTTAATACTAATATAATATTTAAAATAATATATATTACATTTAATATTTAAATTAATATTATATTGTATTATATTTAATCTAATATTATATTATATTTAATCTAATATTTTATTAATACTAATTTAACATTTAAAATAATATTATATTACATTTAACATTTAAATTAATATTATATTGTATTATATTTAATCTAATATTATATTATATTTAATATAATATTTTATTTAATACTAATATAATATTTAAAATAATATTTTATTACATTTAATATTTAAATTAATATTATATTGTATTATATTTACTCTAATATTATATTATATTTAATCTAATATTTTAGTTAATACTAATCTAATATTTAAAATGATATTATATTATATTTAACATTTAAATTATATTATATTGCATTATTTTTAATCTAATTATTTAAGCTAATATTTTATTTAATACCATATAATATTTAAAATAATATTTTATTATATTTATAATTAAATTAATATTATATTGTATTATATTTAATCTAATATTATATTATATTTAATCTAATATTTTATTTAATACTAATCTAATATTTAAAATAATATTATATTATATTTAATCTAATATATTATTTATTACTAATCTAATATTTAAAATAATATTTTATTACATTTAATAATTAAATTAATATTATATTGTATTATATTTAATCTAATATTATATTAAATTTAATCTAATATTTTATTTAATACTAATCTAACATTTAAAATAATATTATATTACATTTAACATTTAAATTATTTTTATATTGTATTATATTTAATATAATATTTTATTACATTTAATAATTAAATTAATATTATATTGTATTATATTTAATCTAATATTTTATTTAATACAAATCTAACATTTAAAATAAAATTATATTACATTTAACATTTAAATTAATATTATATTGTATTATATTTAATCTAATATTATATTATATTTAATATAATATTATATTTAATAATAATCTAATATTTAAAATAATATTATATTACACACACTACTACATAAATGGTCATTGTACACTGCACATTGTATACGGATTTGATAATTTTATATAAAAACCGTGTGATATTGTAATTTTTTGGAAGCCCGAAATATCTGTGAGATCTATTACACGGATATTTATTAAAGAATCAGTGTAGAAAGCCTTGAGAGAGCTACACGGACGTTTATCAGGAATTGTAAACGGATTATTGTTTAACTACCAGTGTAGATAGCCATAAGAGAGCTACACGGATATTTATGGTGAGAACCGTGTAGAAATATGCGAAATGCACACGGATGTTTGTTTAAATAACAGTGTAGAAAGCTTTGACAGAGCTACACGGCTGTTTACATAATAATCCGTGGAGAAAGGTTATTGTAGGGTTTTGATTATCGATAAAGGCCTTCTCCTTCCAGCGCAGTTTTGATCAATTAATACTCTCTCTCTGTATTCGAATTGGTCTGATTTCTGCGCACAAGGAGGTCGGATCTGAGATCTTTGAAGTTAATTTGTATTTCTCCTCTCTATCTTGCTAAGGTTAGTCGTGTATATATTTCTCTTTTGTTCCTCTAAATTTCTATTACTTATTATTGCTTATTTAGGTCAATTAGTAATTAATGCATGCATGCTTGATTTGTTGAGATAATGTAAATAATTAGTATATTAAATAGAGTGATGCATGTATAATTGTGCTCGTTTCTAATAATAGAGTAATGCATGTATGTATAACATAGTAATGCATGTATAATTGTTATTTTAGTGATTATTTTACTAATGCATGTATAATTGTGCTTGTTTCTAATTATGTTGTTTTTTGTAGAACCATGTCACATTCAGGTGAGCAACGATGGCTCTTCGCTTTTGGTGCCTGTAGCTAGGGTTTACAGAGGGTAATATGAAGATATACATGTTTTAATAAAGAAAGAGTTGAGTAAAAAGTTGGATGAAGGACCTTCAGAGCCGGATGAAGAGCCGAATGAAGAGTCGGACATAACCTCTGAGTAACACCAGCTTCAGCTAACAAGGAAGATTCTGACATGAGTTACATACATACATAGAACCGACCTTCTTCAGTCTGACAAGATTGTGTCCAACTCTTTATTCGACTCTTCATCCGGCTCTGAAGGTCCTTCATCCACCTCTTCCCTTTTTTTTGAAGGTCCTTCATCCAACTTTTTACTCAACTCTTTATTTATTAAAATGTATCTTCATATTACCCTCTGTAAACCCTAGCTACTGGCACCAAATGTAAACCTTAAGTTTATATTTGAAATCATTATGGGATCGAGGCTCAGGAAGAAGGATATGTTTACCCAATATGGATTTGTATAATATATGCTCAATATGTATTTGTAATGCTCAATATGGATTTGTATAATGTTTCAATTTAAATTTTGTAATACTCAATATAGATTTGTATAATTTTGTATAATTTAGTATACATGAATTTTTAGTTTACCCTTATTAATTGACCGGTTTGTATGCCATCCACCGATTTTGTGTTTCAAATATAAAGCATGTTCTTGTAATTAAATAAAATATAGAGAATTTAGTAATTTTTTGTGCTGTAATTGTAAATAAGGAGATGAATTTATGAATTTTGTAATTGCTGAACATGGATTTGTAATGCTAAATATGAATTTTGTAATGCTAAGTATAATTTGTGTGCTGTAATTGGAAAACTGGATGTCAAATTATCTGAAAAACTGAGGGTAAACTCAATATTGAATTTGGTAGCAAACTGGCTAACAAAACTGGAGGCTAGCCTAGAAAAAAATTGTTAATAAAAAAATATATAGGATAACATACACGGATATTTAACTTAAAACCGTGTCCAAATAGTAATTGTACACGGATATTTGTTGAATATCCGTGTACGAAATAGCTATACGGATTTTTTTTAAAATCCGTGTAGAAAAGACTAGCCCAGAAATAAAAAAAAACCCAAAAAATATATAGGACACAAAAACTTTAATTATATTCATCAATGAACTATAAATTTCCATCATAATTTTTAGCATCCCTAAACAATGGGATTTGCTGTCCGAATTTGCAAAATTAAAAGATAACCTAAACATTTGATATAACTGACAACTTCAAACTCTACTAAAGTTGACGCCCACCTGGCCCGAACCTGCGACTATCATAGGGTGCTTGACTGCAGTTAATGCGACGATCATCGGAGTTATTGCCTTGAGAATCCAAGGGTGGTGGAGGTGGATTTCCCCTATATGGAGGGGGGGGGGGCGGAGGAGGTGGCATGTAATTTCCACCTCTGAGGAAGTATCCTTCTCATTCAGAATCCGAATCGGATCCTGAGTCTTATGAAGGTGATTCGGATTCTGGTCCTGATGATCCTTACAGTCCACACGGTCAGTTTGATGATCCCAAAGTTTGGTTAAGGTTGAGAAGAAGCAAGAGAGTATGGGAAAATGTAAACAAGAAAGGAGGCAAGCGAGCAAGATACTTCCCTGAAAAGATAAAAAGGGGAGGCAATTAGTGAGAACGAATAGTTTTTTAATTAGGGATAGAGACTTATGTTTGTTATATATTTTATGTTTTTATTTTGGTATTAAGTGATGATGTATCAAGTAACTATCCCTATGTTGAAATTAATATATGAAGTATTTTTATTTTTTGTTCTCTTGAACTCTATATTAATTAATTTCCAGTTACAAATTAAGACTTGAGAGTAGGTCCGATGGGCATCGGACCTACTCTGCTTACGATGGGTTTAATCACCGTCTATTTGCTTTAAAAGTCATGCGGGAATAGTTTAAAATTCGTGCGTATTTGTTTCAGTTTCCGTGTGCACATATCTTAAATTAGATTGGACGGTCATCATCGTTGAACATAAAAGTAGGTCCGATGGGCATCGGACCTACTCCGTTCTCTTTAATTGAACATCCGTGTAGAAATGCAAAGCGAGCTACACGGACGTTTAATTAAACGTCCGTATATAAAGGTATTCATACACGGACGTTTAATTAAACATCCGTGTCGAAAGGTTTTTAATTTGGAAATCCCAGAAATTATTCTATGTTAAAGCTTTTATAATTATTTTGTAAACCCATAAATTATTCTTCATATCAAGTAAGTGTTAATTTATGTTTTCAAATCAGATTATTTAGACAGCATTAAGTATTTTACTTAGAAGAAAAATTTTAAATATATATTTTTTTAAGTAATATACTTTGTAGTGTTTATATATTGTTATTTGTTGTTGTTTTGTTCTGCTAATTCATATCTATAAAAGTATTTATTTAGATAGCATGAAGTATTTAACAAAAAAGAAACTGCGGAGAAAAAAAATGTTGATTAAAGAACAAAATATATTACATAAAAAAGGATCCTAATACATCATATCAAAAGAAAGGATCAGCATACATATACCACAAATTTAAAGAAAAACTACAAAACAACTACAAAGTAAACAAAAAAAATAACTTAATTAAACTAGTTAGATGGCGGTGGCTGCCTTGGCCTTCTAAACCAGGGCGCCTTGGTCTGGCTGGATTGCCCCTACTTATGTAGGGCTTTGGTGGTGGGTGCCCCTTTGGGCTTCGCCGTGGCACATTTGAGGGGGGCCATGGCCATGTCCTCTTCAAGTTGGGAGGAGGCATTTCGAAGCCGGGACGGACTTCGGGACGGACTTCTGCAGGGACTTCGGGAGAGACTTCGGGAGGGTTTGAGGGGGGCCATGGCCATGTCACATTTGACCCGGGTTGAGGCCATGGCCATGGCACATTTGACGGGGGCAGTGGCACGGCCATTTGAACATTCCAAATCTCAATCGGGGGTTTCTCAGATTATATAGAATTTTGAAGAGTCGTTTCGTCTTCTCCTTAGAAATAATAAAAAGGCAACTTTTCGAATTTCGTTGCGAAACTGTTCAAATTAAACAAAACTTAAACAAATAATCTGATTTTTATACCTTTTGTCACGGACGTTTAATTACACGTCCGTGTATAATTGTAATATGACACGGACGTTTAATTAAACGGCCGTGTCGAAAGGTATTCGTGCATGAGTGTAGTTGCAATGTCCGGGTAGAAAGGGTATAAGACACGGATGTTAAAATTAAAGTCCGTGTCAAAAGGGTCTTTCTACACGTATATTTAACTAAAAGTCCGTGTAGCTCTCCTTCCTCTCTACACGGATTTTTAATTAAACGTCCGTGTATAAAGGTGTTCAAACACGAATGAATTAAGTGAATTATCCGTGTAGAACTAGGGTTACAATACATATTACGCGCCTGCTCTTCCAATTTTTTCATAACTTAGCTCGCGCCGCATCGAGTGCTTCTTCCCCACCCCACCTCGGTTTCGTCGCCTCTCCTGTCTAACCACCTCTCCGGTCCGACAACCTACCTCTTCTTTCTCGGGTAAACACTCAACACCTCCATTGCGAAGAAATTTTGGTATTTACTGCATGTTGTAGGGCGCAGAAAGTTGCACAATGGGATAGAAGGTGTGTGTATGTGTTAAATGTCTTAGGGTTCAATGCTCTCTATTTTTTCAAGACATGGAGAGAACATCGAACTTAAAACATTTATTTCTTTCTACAATTCCTTCGGTTCACCCTCGACAGAGCTACTGTTCATAATCAGTCTATCGAGAGAGTTTATTGATTGTGGGGACGTTTAACTCCCAGCGGGTGCAAGCCTCCGCTGTTAATTACATCAGATGACCCTTCCAAGCCATTCTGAATTGAATAAAGGGGCTAAAAGGGGACTCATGTATTGACTTTGGTTTTGGTATGGTTCTTTTTGTTTGGACATGTGTGTGTGTTTGTGATTTTATATTTAAATAATAGGGATTTGGATATTTGAAAAGTGTATGTACATCATTTGCTTATATTTGATTTATGGCATATTTATTTACATTTTTTGTTAATTATTTACATATTATTAAGAAATGAAATCATTTAATTTAAAGAAAGGGTATTTTGGTCATTTCATGATTTGGCCGATGTTCAAACATGTTCAATTTTGATTTAGAAATATGAAGGATTCAATTTGGGTTCATTTGGAGGTGGTTTGAGTCAATTTGGACTTAAGATGAAAAAGTTATGCTTGAAAAGGATCGAGAAGGGCCTATTTGTAAAATTTATGCTTTCTCAGGGGTTTATTTACAAAGCTGAGAGGACATGAATTTAGGATTTGGATTTTAGATAAGGTTTTATGTGAAAATTGGCCTTCAAGGGCTTGTTTGAGAACGTTTTAGCTTGGCAGGGACTTGATCATAAACCTGCAAGGACTTTGATGTAATTAAAGTTACTCAGAGGGGCTTATTTGCAAATTATCTTTAATTTAATAATTTTGATTCATTATCCGGGTTCTGAGATTCAAGCATTGGGCTTTAAGATTTGAGTTTTGGGCTTGAAATTAGTGTTTGGTTTTGAGATGTGCATCTTGGGTTTTAGATTAGCATATAAACAATTGGGCTTTGAGTTGTTTAATTGGGCTTTAAGATGTCTATTGTTATTATACTTTAACTTTGAGATTCGGCTGAGACATTTCATTTTCCGCTTAAAGGCGCTGACATGCGGGTCCCATGAGATAGAAGTCTTTTGACCGTTGAATTTAATCCTTGTTTTAAGATCCGTGTATATCATTTGAACTTAATTTGGTGCTTTAATCGGACGTTTCGGATTTGCTTCAAGAAGCGTGCAGTTGAGATTTGAATCGGGTTTCAAACCCGATTTAGGGGTCCGGTGGGTTGTCTTCTCCGGTGGGGTTTCCGGTCACGGCAAGGCAAGAGATAACCATGGTTGGCATCGCCTCTGCATTAGGAACCGAATGCACCTACCGTCGGTCATCACCGGCCGCCGGAGGTTGGGGTTCGTGGCATAGCTCTATTTGAACATTCCTGTTTTGATTTTTGATCTTGTTTACTTCGAATTGTGTTTAAGTTTCTTCGTTTGGATGATCAAGCATCATTTTACCTTCATTTAGAATCTGACAAATGATTTAATTCTGGATTTGGGTGAACATATGTCATATTTGGAATTTGAATTTCTCGGTTTGGTGCCGATTCATTGCCGAATTGAATGATGAATTTCTCCAATTCGGAATTGAGTCATCTAAGATATGAATTTGAGCTTTAGTGACATGGCAGGGTGTTTGGATTTATCAGTTTGATTGAATTTTTATTTTTAAGCATTAGTGGATATTAGTTTCATGATATTTTTTATTTTTCAGCAAATTGAATTAATTTATAAATTCTTATTTTTGTTAAGGATCATGCAATCTTTCATTACTAAATCATAAAAGGGTATATGTATTATGTTCAGGATGAGTTTCATGAATTTTAGAATTTTATTTCTATTTTTAACCATTTATTTCAGCTGAGGGGCAGTGAAGGTAATTTTCCAGTTTTATTGCTGATTTTCTTTTCATTTAAAAGCTGAATTTGAAAATTCATATAAAATCGAAATAAAATCATAAAAATATGAAATTTATGTCCATTTTGTGTATTTTGAAGTCTTCTATCTAATCATGGTGTTTGTTTTTCAATTTGGTCCCTGTGTCAATCTGGGCTGTCTGTTTCACCATAAAAGGTCATTTGAGCACTTTTGAGTGCATTTCTTGTACCAGTGGTACATGCTTTGAGTTTTGGTGCTGGTACAGTTCATTGGTTGGTACCAGAGGTTATGAGAAACCATTATCATGACTGGTTTTGAGTTTTAACAAGTTTGAGTAGCTTTTAGGCTACAAGTTGGTGCAAACAAAGAGAAAGAGGAAAAGGAGAAAAATCCAAAACTCCAAGAATTCATTGCACTCCTATCTTTAGACATCAAAAATCTATTAAAATTTGGTTTTATGCAGAGAAGCCTCTGATTTTGTTTGAAATAACATATTTGTATAATCTCACTTGACCAAAGGGACAAATCATCAAGAAATAATTAATTCAAATATACAAATGATATTTTCATCATAGTTGACATCTATTTGCAATTTGAACCTCATTCTTTCACTATTTTGCACAAATGTCTATTTAATCTCTTTATATTGTGTCTTTTATACACATAATATGCATTTATGCATGAAGAGATCATTTAGAACTCATTTGTGCAACATAGGTCCCATATCAAGGAGATTATAAAAGGAACTATACAGCTCAACAATTATAACTCATTTTTGTTACTCTTAACCCTTTCTAATAAAATAATCAAGATAGTTTGGATGCAATAGGAACTATACAGCTCAACACATGCATCTTTGCTATTTGATTATTTCATACAAGAGTTAAGAGCATAGAAATTCAAAGAAAGTTCAAGAAAAATCAGATTTGTATATTTCGTTTTTTTTATTTTATTTTTATAAAAATAAAGTGCAAAAGGAAGATAAAAACACTAGTAACAACATATATACATATTTTTGTTTATAAAGGCAGCAAAGAAGAAGGAAGAAAAGGAGAAAGATGAGCAAAATCCAAACATTTACATATATGCATATTTTTTTGTTTAGAATCATAGGCTTCATCATCAGCTATGAAGCTGTTTTGCCTCATCTATTTCGTATATTTTTAGATCAATTTCACAATAGCATTGATGACTATATGAAATCTCACCTTTTTTATCAGAAAATTCAGATCTCTGGCTATCGATAAACCAGAACCTTGAACTTCTATCTTTATTTACTAAACAAAGCTTTAAACAAGGGAGTCTCTATTTTTATCCTTCACTGTTGCATTGATTGCAAAGAGAAGGAATTGTTATTTTCATCAAGAGCTCAAATTCATGGCCATAATTGAGACCAGAACCCGAACCCTCTCTTGTCAAACACTACTAGATCACGCAAGAGAAAATAAAGAAAGAAAGAAGATGAATTCCACAAGAAAGAAGAATAGAAAGAAAGAAAGAAAAAGAAAACAAGAATCAAACAGAACAGTAAAGGAACGAGACAGATTTCAATCTCCAAATAAAAGCACTTTATTTATCCATGGCATACATCAAAGCCTCTTAGGCATTACATGGTGAAATTGCTTAAAAGCTTCTATCTATTCTATTTGGGTTCGAGGCAGTAGAGGATTTTACAGTATTTTGTTACTGTTTTCGGGTTTTAATTTGAGCAGAGGTATGAGATTGAGGGTTTCGGCCTTGTGTGTGTTGTCTTCTTCTTTTCAGCTGCAAGGGACTTTAAATAGCCACGAATTAGGGCAGAAATGGGTGCGGATTCATGAGTTGGCGTGATCCAAGGCGTTCATCTCTTCTTTTTAATCGGACGGCTTGGAGCTGAGGCGCAAGGGAGGAGGCAGCTAGCATCTTTTTGGCAGACCGGCTGTGCTATTTTGTTGTTTTCCTCTTGAGCCGTTGGGGAGAAGATCTCTTTAAACCACATAGACTTGGCATTGTGAACCATGAAAGGAATTTCAATATGGTCCTTCATGAACCAAGTATAGCCACATCTCCTTTTTGTTTCTACTTTGGATACTACCGAAATTCTTCAATCATGATTTGGTTCGGCCCAATTCCTTTCTTCAATTCAACCTGGGCCCTTAATTCATTTCTTTATTCACTTTGACTTAACCCGAGCCAATCAATTTTATTTTATTTCTTCACTTTGGTTTGGATGGTAGCAACCCAAATTGATCTCAATTTAAAACCGTGAGTATCCTTTCTCAATTTTTGTGTTTTAAATGGATTTAACCAATCCTTTCCATTTTAATCCTTAATGGATGCCTCCATTCATTTTATATTTTAGATCTTTTATTTATTTTTAGATCTCGACTTTTTAGGGTCAAACACATGTATTTACTGTATTTACTTTGGTATTTACTGAAAAAGCGCAATTTTTTTTATAGAACCATGTCGATTGAGGATGAGCACGTAGATATGATGGAAGAAGGCGAGCACCAAGTTGCTGCCCAATCAGGTTCGGCAAAAACGAAAAGAGGTCCGACAATGTGTGCACGTCCACGTCCGAGGCAAAGCAACTGGAAATCGAGTTCCGGCCAAACGGCTGTGCGAAGGGTAAAAGACGGAGTGCGTACTCAAATTGGGTGAGCGGTTTGGCGAAGCAAAAGGCAGACATCCTGGTAGAGAGATGGGATCAGTTTTCGGAAAAACAAAAGAACGACTGGTGGAACATTGTGAAGGTGAAGTACCTAACCAGTTAATATCTTTTTTTTTAATTGTACATGAACTTAAATGCAGTAATTTGGGTGTCAATGCAGGTTCAGTGGAACATCCCGGATGACATCCCGGAGGTGGTAAAGGATAAGACTTTGAGGATAATGAATGAAGGTTGGAAGCAATTCAAAAGCACGCTGAGTACGGATTACATGGATAAAGGTAAAAGCCCGGTAGGATACTATCCTTGAGTGACTCAAGAGAAGTGGGAGAAGTTTGTGGAGATGAAGAGCACGGACGAGTTCAAGGTATGTAAATTCAGCAAAATTACCTTTTTTCCTTTATCGATTTGAATTATGTTCATAAATGGTGTCCGAAATAGACACCCGGTTGCTTTTGTTGTTCCAATCATATATAAAGTTGAAATGGTGTTTATTTTGAATAACTGAATTAATATTAACTGAATTAATATAAAGTTGAAATGGTGTTCCAATCATAACTTGTAATTTTTTTGTTTGCTTTTTAATTGGTTTGTTTACTTTTTAATAAATGAAAAATAGTAGGCTAATTTTTTTACTTTGATGTGTGAAGAAAGAAAGGGAGGAGGGCAGGAGGATCGTTGCAATGAACAAGTATCCGCACAAGTTGGGGTCGGGTGGTTACCAGGGTAAGTCGGAAGAATGGGCGAAAATACTGGAGTTGAACAAAGACTCTGACTCACCCGTGGTTAGGATAAAAAATCCTAGGGCCCAAGATTGGACGTTGGCAAGGTCCGAGTTAACCGCTGACGGGAGGATAGTACTACATCCCACGTTGCGACCCGTGGCTCAGAGAATGGTAAGAGTCTTTTGTTAGAACTATGTGTAATTCAAGCGTGTTAAAAACTTTGTATACATCACTAATTCTTTTGCTATAACTAATTTTTCTATTCACAGTTGGAGGTGGAGGAGGAGGTCAATTCCGGTGCCCGGTCGGTCGAAAGGCAAGATGACTCCTTGTCCATAGCGCTCGGGAATCCAGAACACCCTGGTCGAGTAAGGGGCATAGGTGCCTACAGGGGCTGGAAGGACATATTTAATGGACCAAAACCTCGAAGGAAATCTCATGCGAAAGTGAACAAAGACGAGATAGTTGCGCAAATATGCAAGGAGGTGAGCGTCGAGTTCGACGCAAAGATGGAGGAGATGAAATCAAGGTTGCGTGCCAAAATTACAGCTATGGCGCAGCCATTTGAGCAAGCACCTCCCGCCCCGACGGGAGTTCGGCGAAGTAGTCAAGCATCCGGGACATTCGGAGACGATTTGGATCATCTAAAGGTAATCACTACTTGTTCGTAATCTAAAGGCAATTACTACTTGTTCATAACCTTGTTGGACAATATTTCATTTTGAAAATAACTACTTGCACGAAATTGCAGGACGCCACAGCATGCGAACTCGTCCTGTGGCTCGGGAATAAGCCTCTGATTGTTGCTAAGGGCATGGTACATCCAGCAGCCGACAAAGTATGTACAGCTAATTCCCGGCTATGCCGCCGTACAGATTGACAAAGTCGTGAAGGGATGGGAGCGTGTACCTCTTCCTGTCCCAATAATTGAGAATGGCATGCTCTTGCTCGATGATGCCCGGCTGTCATTCGTCCAATGGCCCAAGAGTCAGATTATTTTGGATCAGGTAATCTGTAAATAATCAAGTTCTTTTGTTAAATTCAAAACACTTCCTTTTCAAATACTTGAAAAAGGTAAAAAATTCGATACAGACACGAGGAGATGATGGTAGTCGCACGGAGGGCGTGATGTCACCGGTACGGAGGGATGAAGCAGAAGGACCTTCCCAAACAACAGAACCCGAGGCTGATGCCCAACCAGCAGTTGCTGACCCTACTGCCCAATCAGTAGTTGCTGACCCTGATGCCCCACCAGCATTTCCTGACCCTTTTGCCCAAACAGCAGGACCTGACCCTCCTGTCCAACCAGCAGGACCAGCAGGACCTGACCCTCCTGCCGGACCAGCAACCTGACCCTCCTGTCCAACCAGCAGGACCTCCACCTCGTCTGCTCACCGAGGAAGAATACAAGCTCCTTCCCACAAAGGATTTGCGGGATCTCCACGACCGCTTGATGGCGGCAGCCAAGGACATGAAGGATATCCTCATACATGTCCCTCTGGGGATATTTCTACACGATGGCTCGACTGTAATGCTGTCGTTCAACGACTTCAAGGACTTTCTGCATGCCTCGGGGTCTGATAAATGGCTCGATGTGGGGGCACATCACCATTTTCCTCATGTTAGTGACCAAAAATTGTTTATATCATGTGTATAGCACTGAAGAATATATTCTAATGTAATATGATACTTTTTTATGAAGCTAATCAATAGTTGTCAATGCAAGGGCAAACAGAAGAACTTGTGTACTTTTCTGGACCCCAGCATACTTAGTGCGACAAGTGTGGAAAATGCTCCGAAGGAGTCTATCCAGTACCTGTGTGGCGCGATGCTCCTAGCTACTAAGGCGAAGAAGAGATTTATTCTCTTGCCATACCACCAGAGGTTACTTCTAACCTTGTGTTTAATTAATATAAATAATTGAAATCACACCATCAAGTCAAGCAAACACGTGTGTCACTATTATATATGCCAAAATATCTGGGTATTGTATGCTAAGATCCTATAATTCTTCTCCTCCCACAGAGGACACTGGTGTTTGATCATCATTGTGCCTTGCATGAATGCGGTTTACGTCGTGGATTCTTCGCAGCCAGAAAGGATCGGATTTAGCAAGTGCAAAGCAATCTACCAGTATGTGCAAAAGTAAGCAATAATCTTTCACTATGTTTGATTTTTTCCCAATTATAACAAATTGTGGAATTGCTAATTAGAGTCACTCCATTTTGTAAGGGCTTTTGCTGCATACGTTAAAAAAGGAGGATTGCACAGCACGGACAAGAAATTAAAAGATAAGTTGATTTGGAGGTGGTGGCCGGTGAGCACAACACAATTCTATAATTTCATATTTTGTTCAAAAAATTATTGTCATTCTAACATAGGCCGCTAAATGTAAATTGTAGGGCCCGCAACAGGTGGCGGGTTGGGAATGCGGATATTACATGATGATTTCCATGTTTGACTTTGTCGAAATAATACAATTCCAATTTCCAGATGTGGTATGTAATTCATATTAATTGTGCCTATATAATAGCAATTGATATTTTCATATTATGCTTACTTATAATTCTTATTTCATTAAATTAGCAATTGATATTTGCGACTGTCTTGCATCTACCTTTTCTTGTTACTAACTAATACCAAATTATAATTGTAACGACCATCAAAGCAAGATGAGTACTCCAAGGAGCAGATCGACGAAGTAAGATGTATCTGGGCAAGATGGTTTCTATCTGAATTTTGTAATGCTGAACATGGATTTGTATAATTTTGTATAACAATTTAGTGTATATATGAATTTAGCAAGCATAATTTAATGTAAAATTATCTGGAAACTGGCTAGCAAAACATAATGGTATATGAATTTTGTAGGAAAACTGGCTAGTAAATTAAACTGGAGGCTAGCCCAGAAATGAAAAAATCAAGAAAAAAAAATGGGACAATTCTACACGGATATTTAACGAAAGCCCGTGTAGAACGAGTTCAGTGAGCATAGATTATTTTATATTTGTCCGTGTATGATAGTTACGATACCTACACGGATATGAAATTAGAAGTCTGTGTCAAAAGAAAACTTCTACACGGACGTTAAACAAAAGTCCGTGTAGATGAGTACAGAGAGCTACACGGATGCTTTTATATAGTCCGTGTATGTTAGTTAAGAGAACTTCACGGATATGAAACTAAACGTCCGTGTAGAACAAAGTAATCCACACAGTTGTTAAACAAACGTCTGTGTAGAACGAGTACAGATATTCTTTATACAGTCCGTGTATGATAGTTAAGAAAGCTTCACGGATATGAAATTAAACATCCGTGTAGAAAACAGTAATTTGACACTGTTGTTTAACCAAAACTCGTGTAGATCGTTTTCAGAGAGCTACACAGATTATTTTATATTTGTCCGTGTAGATAGAGTAATTCGACACGGTTGTTTTGACCAAAGTCCGTGTAGAACGAGTTCGGAGATACAAGGATTATTTTATTTTTTATTGATTTGTTAAGAGAGTGACACAGATATGCAACTAAACGTCCGTGTAGGTAAAGTAACCTACACGGACATTTAGTTGCAATGTCCGTGAATAAAGAGTAGTTGTACACGGTCGTTTACGTAATATCTGTTTTGCTCGGTTATATGGAGAGCGCCACAGGCAGGTGTATGTTCACGGCTGTTTATTTGGTAATCCGTGTAGAAAGCGTTAGATATACACGGGTAAATATCCGTGTCGATAGAGGGTACCTATTATACACCCTCAACTCATACACGGTAGGAAATCCGTGTAGCTCCTCCGGTAATGTCCGTCTGCAATCTCTTTTTCTGTAGTAGTGACATAAATTATTACTCTATTTATTCTCTCCAAACTCTATTCCTAATATGCAATCCAAACAACTTTTTCACTATTCCGAATAGCTTGAGTTAGCACTGTTCTTAAACAGTAGCTGTTCTTATTTACTATTCTAAACAGTGGCTATTCTAGCTATTCTAGAGTGCATCCAAACGTAGCCTTAAAGAATAATACTGCATAAAGTCTCTTAATTGTCAAGTGGTCAAATAAATGTTTATGTAAGTTCATTTTAATATGTTCATCTTTCATTGTTTTTTGACTTTTTAACTTTATATTAAGTTAATTCTAAAATTTATAAATTTAATATGTAAATGCATCACTTGTGAAGTAGATCGGTTTCAACGGTTTGAATTTGTCATTTAAATTTAATTCGATAAATTTTAGAGTTAAATTCACCAAAGAACTTGGTGAGCTTAGGAATACTTTAGTTATACTCTAAATTTATTCTTTCAATTAAATTAAGCATAAGTTTGACCATGGAAATTACACAATATATGATGAGGAAGGATACGAATTTGGTCATTTATATCTTCTAAGTATTTTTTTGGCAAAAAAAGTTCTATAATTTTCGTTCTATTTGAAGCTGTCAGCTTGACAATTGTTTTTAATATTTTTTTTATTTTACTGCTGCACATGTTCTTAATTTTTATTTTTTTCGAAAATTGGAGGCAAAGAGAGAGAGATTATTGGTGAAAGTGTAATGATAGAATTACCGGTGGTAAGTTCTATTTCTTTCTAATCCGCTACTTCAAGTCTATAGAGCTCGCGGTACATAATATCACTTGCATTAACGCAAGCGCTGATGTAATGATAAAATTGGCAAAAATTGGCAAAATTTGCATAAATTAAAATTTATGGTTTGAATTCGTCATTTAAATTTAATTTGATGGATCAAGTCTATATATATATAGGGCTCGTGGTACAGAATATCACTTGCATTGACGCAAGCGCTGATGTTATTGGTAATGTATTTGCATTAAATTAAGTAATTGCATAAAGAATGAGAGGGCCCAACAATGTTTTGGCGTCACGTATTAATTAAGTGATTACATGATCAAATCTTCGTCTCCTTATCTTTCTAAACACTTAATGGATATATATATTTCTATACTGGCATGAATTGAGTTGCTATTATCAAGGTTGGCCCAAGTATCTTCTGGAATGTGGTCCAGTGGGCCTGTAATCTTACCCCCATTTGTGTTTTGCTTGTCGGACCTTGAATTCTGTTACTTAAAAAAAATAAGAAGAATTAATACATAAATATACAGTCTGAGATTCGAGTAAATCAATTTTTTTCAGTAAAAATGAATAAATTGAAAAAGCATTTTTTTTCCAGTCTGATACTTTTTTGTTTTGTCAATATCCTGGTAAAGTTAGTGTTACGGTTGATATGAATGTAACGACAGAAAAAAAACCATTTATTTACTTCTTGTTAGTTAACTTTTTAGTTACGAAATGATACGTACGTGTTTCAACATAAAAATAAAAACAAAATTTAATGGGAATGATGCTATTATAATTTAACTGAATAAAACCCACTTCATTTTTCTTCTTATGAAAAATGTAATGTGAGCTATGCTACTCTGCATAGCGCGGAGCGGCCTGTACTATGGATTAATATCTTTGTTTTCAAAGTTCAAAAAGTTGATATGAACCATTCAACATGATCTCCATATGAAAATGTACTTGAAGACTACATTCTACGTTTTTTACAATTTTTTTACTATTTCTTAGATAGGTAAAAGTTCACTACTTTTGGATGGTCTAGATTTTTCAGATCAAGTGATTTCTTACCTTTTAAAACAAGAACTGGGAGTAGGTCCGATGGACATCGGACCTACCTCGGTTCGACGGGTTTAATCGCCATCGATTTTCTTTTAGATTCGTGTGAAATGCTTTAAACCTCGTGCGTGTATGTTTCAAGTTTCGTGCGCACAAATCACTTCGTTCTCCTACGGTAGATCTACCCATCGGAACCAAACTAGGTCCGATGGGCATCGGACCTACACTGCGTTCTTAAAACAAATCGTAAAAAAATGTAAATAATATAAAATTTGATCTACAAGTATATTTTCATATGGAGACCATGTTGAATGGTTCAAATTTTTTAGTTTGAAAATAGAGATATTGATCCATAGTACGGACCAATCCGCGTTATGCATAGTACCATAGCCTCACTCCACCGGGGAATTCTTTCTTGCGAGTAATTTGCATCGATTATTATAAGTGGTTATATACTAATATTGGCTTAAAATGTGATACGTCCATGTTTATTTCCGCTTGTTTTATTTATTAAACAAGGTCATTTTCTTAATTCAGAATTCGGTGGTTGGGATGAAGGGAATAGTCCAAGTCAAAGATTTTCAAACTAGAGAATTATTAAACAAGGTAATTTCTCTTTTCACCTCTTCTGTTTTTGCCACGACACTCTTCCCTTCATCACAACCATCCATCAGACATTGAACGGCTCTCACGAGTTCATCAGCAGTCACACAATTGTTCTTTCTTACATCCAATTTTAGTTACAATGCAACACCCATTTCTTGAACCATAACAAATGTATTCAAACTCTGCTCTTGCATAAAGTGGCCAAGGTATCATTGGTACACCATACCAAAGGATTTCTAGAATGGAGTTCCAGCCGCAATGCACCAGAAATACTCCCAGTGAAGGGTGGGTCAGGATCTCTGTTTGTGGGACCGAACTCTGTCACACCAATCCCTTACCCTTCATTCTCTCTATAAAGCTTTCTGGTAATAGCTCATCCAAGTTTGCATTTGTAGTGAAGCTGTCAAAAATACATAAATTATTAATATGAAAATCATGCCACTCTGAGAAAAATCTATTTTAAAATATATTTGTCCCCAAGTTGAGACCTCTGTGTGACTGTGTGTCCTCACAGAAAGTAAAACAAAAAATAGATAAATATGAAAATTCCTAAGGCCTTTTTATGTACAACTGCATATATCACTTTATTTTACTTTAGTCCAGTCAGAAAAAAAAAAACATAATGCTCAATCCGTGATTGAATGGACTAGATATAGTATAAATTACAATGCTTATATCTACATATAGTTACATTTTTTAGCAACAAAAGGCTGTATGGTGTGGTGGTAGTTGGCTTGGTTACTAATCAATGTGTCCCAGGTTCGATTCACGTAGAGGAAATTTTTTTTGGAGAGTGGTTAGTTCGTGTTTCGCTGAAATTTGACTGGAATCGGACCGTTTCGGTGGAATCGGACTATTTCAGCAGAAATTTGACTGGAATTGGGCCGTTCCGGTTGAAATTGGACGAAAAAATACTAACCGTGTAACTCGGCCTGAAATCGGATCGGTACAGTCCGATTCCGCTCCGGATTGGCCGATCCGGAACGGCCGATTTTTCCTTCTATGTGAATTTGTTGGCAACAGAGAAAAAGTTATGTGCTAATCAGAATTTGAATATAATAAAGAAGGGATAATCTAAACTGTGTAACAGTACAGAATAGCAAGACCATCAGTGCCCACGATACTTGTAATTTGAGTGTCAAGCAATATAAACTTTTGATAATTTGTAACTCCTATATAAAGTTATGTGCTATCAGAATTTGAATGTAATAAAAAAAAATCTAAACAATGTGTAACAATTCAGAATAGGTTACAAAGACCATCAGTCCCAAGTTACTTGATTCCAGTGCAAGGTGCTCGAATAGCCCACAAGAACCGGCACCTGCTTTGTCGGAGTTGAGGTCGAGAGGGGCGGGTGGCAGTAGGGGAGGGTGGGCGAGTCTGAGGCGTGAGTTGGGGTGGGCAGGAGGGGGGGTGTGGGTTTTATCAAATCGCCTCAGAGTCGCTGTTTCCAAAAGAGATCGATTTCCTGAAACTATATACTTACATTAGATAACTCTAGATAATCCTTTGGATGTTAACTGATAGAAATTTCTTATGCATATTACAAATCAGATAATTAAGACAGGGTGCTACTTGAGATAGCCAGCCAGAAATGACTTTTGTTCTTTTTATAAGAAACATCATTTAAATCTGGAATAAAATAGAGAAGAACTCAGGACTGTACTGGTAAGGTACTAATTCAGTTGTATAGGTGCTATTTGTACTTATAAAAGAATTAAATAGCTACTAACCTTGTGCTTATATTGGTGGTAAATTGAAAGGTGTCTTCTGGTAAGTAGCAGAGAAAGATCCATCTGATGAATTGATAGTCATCTTGGGAATGTGCTTAAATTTGTTTCATTCAGAACCACTTACTCCTTCACTTGATATAGCAAATACAAAGAAATAGATTATTGCAAGCGAGAGGTTATAGAAAACTCATCTATTATTTCTTTTCTCTCCTTTAATTTTCAGCACAATTGAAACTTCATCTTGAATCTGCAGGTAGTTGAATAAACTGTTGATTAATATTTGAAGTAGCACCAAAATCACAATCAATCAAATCAAAAGATAGAGAACAACAAATTAACTTCATATTTTTAATCCACTGATCAGGTTTCTGAAAAAATTGTCATAATTTTGTCATAATTTGATATATAATTTGGAGATATAATTAATTAGTCATGCATAAATCACTTTACATTAATTTGTGTTCTACATAACTTAATTGCTGTCATTTAGAACTTGACAAGCATAATAAAATATATTAATAAGATGCACCATAATTGTTATGACAGCCTAAAATTTTTATCCTTTATAGTAAAAGATGGAAAAATACCCCTATTAAAAATATATCCTTTAATTATTTTCTGAACATGACTAATTAATTATATTTGAAAATTATGGATTTGGACACCATTTCGGGTCTGCATGCGCCTGTATGTAGTAGTTGAAACTTTTGATTTGTACCTGCTACATAATCATTGGTCCCAATTGAATTATTAATGTTTCTTGCACGTTTTCCTAGGTTCTTTTTCTCTAGCTATTTTATTAACAATGTGATTTAATTAGCACAAAAAAAAACACTTAACAATACCAAAAGTGGTATGCATGCACAATATAAAAAATCTAGTATAAGTTGAACAGATTTTTGCCTCCAGAATATGAAACTAAGATTCGCGGGCGGAAGCATTTGGTAGATTGTAAATAACCTTAATTATGCAAAAGCTGCAAAAACAAAATTCTTTGGCTTGTGCAAATAGAAATTACCTTTTTATTGCCGTGTACTCCTTTAATTATATATATATTCTTGAGTAGAACTAAGGTGTTATTAAGCTCATGATCATCTAAAAGCGAGCGATGTTATCTTTTAAAATTTATAAACTCGGAAATACTATCGGTTCGGATTATAAGCGCACAATCCTATCGAGTAGTATAATCGAGGTCGATCCACAGGAAATATTGGTTTAGAGTCTTGAGCGATCAAATCACAATCTTTTGAAAGGCTAGACAAAATCTGAAAATTTGAGAGTTGAAATTGTGATCAATGTAAATTTGGCAACAATTGAAAGTAATTAAAATAAAGATAGAGATAATAATTCATAGGGTTTCAGCACACCATTGCTACTCAATCCTCTTTGATATTCTACTTCTGTCGGGTTTGATTTCCTGTTGTTGTTTATGGAAGACACTACATAGGACACTGCGAGTTACTTACGTAAATGACGAGACTTCCATCGAGATACTACATAGGACACTGTGAGTTACTTACGCAAATGACAGATCTCTAAAATACACAAGTTACTACATAGGACACTGCGAGTTACTTACGCAAATGACAGAACTTGGTTCGCGTTTTGTTGTTCCGATTTATGATTTCCCGCTAAGATTTTCTTCACATAAATCTAATGACACCCAACGAGGCTGACTCGTCCATCATAGTTTCTCTTACTATTAAAGTATTGTCACTACCCTAACGAATTAAATTAGATCATCAAAATTAGGTGAAGGGAGAATAAATCACAAAAGCATTTCAATCAACAACAAGAAATCATAATAAAATATATATATATATCAAAGCATCATGAGTAACAAGGTTTACTACCTAGCCCCTAAGAAAAGAACTTAGCCACGGAACGGCATGGTTACAACACTCCTCTCTTTCTCACTTAATCAAATTTAACCAAAATTACAAAGATGTCTTCTTCTTCTGTCCAGAGTGCTTATATATGAGTGAGGGGACGTCTGGAGATGAGTGGAGGCCAAGAAATTTGATCTGGATATAGCTGGAGCAGTTATTCCCCAAATGGTGCATTAGTTACGAACCGTACTGGCTGGTACGGTCCGTATCCAGATCATGTGGCTAAGGGGTTTAATGCGTATCGCGCTATCTCCTGGTCCGTATCCAGCTAGGTCCATATCAGTCAATCCGGGACCGTAACAGAGACTTAGTCAATGAGCGTCGTTTATCCGATTGACCTGATTCTTGCTCCATTTGATGTGAAATAGTCCCAAAACATGTTTTCTGCGATAAAACATAAAGAATGGTGACAGTAGCATTTTTATCTAATTAATTAAACATAAGTGTGAGATAATATGTAAAACATAAGCCAAAACTCTACGTAATTCATCATCATTTTGACTCTGATCACACCTCCCAACTTGAATTGTTGCTTGTCCTCAAGCAACGATATCCTAGCTAGTCAAAGGTCCGGTCTAGGTTAAACCATACAATCTCAAGGACTTGCTTTAAATTAAACTAGAACTTGGACTTGGTACAATTGACATGACATTAAAAATTTAGAACTTCAAAAATATTCATAACCTCTCCCTTGAACAATTTATTCACCCCGTGATTGACCTCATTGTGCATTCCTTAGAAAAATTATTATCGAACAATTCACTTCACAAATATCTCTAAATTTGAGAGTATTAATTTCTTCTTTGATTATAAATGGATCCCTTCCAATCAATAGGAATTCTAATGATATGAATTTTGATTTTCCTTCCTAATTGATTGGAGCAAAGTATGACAACTAAGTGTGTTGGTACTTGTGATGATTTTTTTTAAATTAAATATGCACAAAATTAAAGTTTGGGAGGTTTTGTCGAGCCTATTGGTAACCAGTCTTGCGTAGGCACCTGTACTCTTTTTTTTTCTATCCTCCATCTTTTATTCTATTTTTTTTCTGAATTTTTCTATATTTTTAGATTTTTCTCATTTCTCATTTCTGATTTTTTTGTATTTTTTTTTCTGTTTGTCTGAAAATTAAAGATTTGTACAAGTAAATATTTTTGTGTCACAAGTACCATGATTACACACAATTCCAAGTATTCATTCATACAAGGAATTATTGCATAGTTTCGCTAGGGATCTATCTATAATAAATGGGTATTCTAGAACACTTTCAAACTTAAGAGACTTTGCAAAAATAAATTACTCAACAATAAAAATTCTACGGTCTGCGGTTTTGGTCAACATTCATGGTTAGCAATTAATTGTTCACTTTGAGGTCACTAATTACTTTAAAAATTCTGAATTTTTTGTATCATGGCCAATTGTCTAAACTCTAGCCTAACTTAATTGAAAACAATTCCTTATTTGATTAACCTACTCCTACGGAAATTAAAATGCAAGCTAGCTAAAAAGCTCAACCAATCATTCTAGAATTTTCGGTAAAGCCTCCAACCCTAGTCAAAAATTGAGTAAAACTACTAGCATCTAAAAGAAAATAAAAATGTGAAAAATCCGATAGGTTTTTGAGTAGGTCGGTTTCAACGGTTTGGATGCGTCGTTCGAAGTCAATACGATAGGTTTTTGAGTTAAGCTCACAAAGGGGCTTGGTGAGCTTAAGAACACCTTAGTTCTACTCTATATACTTCTCAGGGATGTGGGAAATCTTATGCCAATTTGGATGATTTGGATCCTTGCAACTCCTTGTGAACTCTTCATCGCAGCTATGAATGTAAATACCCTGGACTGATGGCGGCACATTTGAGAGAGAACTTAGATTTTCACACCCATAGATCTCTAGATATATGAGAGAATGAAGGCACATCAGATTGGGTAACGAGCGCATTTCACAACCACGAAAGCTAATTTTTATAAGGGAAGAGAGATAACGAAACATCTCATCACGTTCTTCTTGAGAAAAGTATTCTTGCTGTGCACCATAAAGTTCTAGAGAAACCAGAGATGGAAACCCATCTCTTGAGACAAGTTGTTCAAGCAGTGAAAATCTGTTGATGCAAAGTTCTTTCAACTGGGACAGCTTATCAGCATCTGAATAGCATTCGAGCTTATCACACCCATACACCACCTCTAAATGTTCAAGATTGGTCAACTCATTTAAGCCCCTTAGTGAAGCAAGGTTTGGGCAATTACGTAGTTCTAGAAAACGGAGTGCCTTGAAATGACCGATATGAGGATTTACCATGGTTGGGATGTCCCAAATAAATAATTTTTCTAGGGATATTAAACCCTGTAACATATTATCCGAAAGCATACAGCCCCTTAGTTCAACACATTTTGGAGTACTAGATCTAGTTCTCCTCCCGCGTGATGATGATGTTAATTCAATAGTGTCACTATAGCTTGCAACAACTAATGATGTTTCAAAGGTCATGAGGCTGGGGCAGAGTGATATATGGAGGTTTTCAAGGGTGCTATGAGTGTCTAATCCACCAATTGAGGTAAGCAATAGACATCCGTGAATTTTAAGATTCATGAGATTGGTCAGGGAACTAAGGACCTCTTTAGGTATACATGTGATAGTTATGATATGCTCTAACCTCAGGTGGGTCAGGGAGGTAAGTCCCTGCAAAGACCCAGCTAAGATTTTGTCTGTGATGAAGCAGAATTTAATTGAAAGCCTCTCGAGGGCGGGGGGCAGGAATGGTTCACCATAAACATCTTTAAGCTGGCAAATGAGGTCAAACCTTTTCTCTAAGCATTTATTCAGATCTTTTGAAATGGTTGATAATGTTTCTTCTCCTATATCATCACCATATTTCATCATTTTCAGAACTTCATTGAACTGATAATCAATGGAGAGAACAACAGAAAGAAAGTTGGAAAGAGAATGCTCCATATAATTATTCATCATTTCCTTGAAAGTCACAATTCGGGATATTCGTGTACCCTTTGTTGACATTATCATATCTAAGTCTTCTTTCACCGCAAACGCAAGAGGGAGACAATTAGAAATTTCCAGTTGAGTTAGATTCAAGGGAAGAGGTACCCAACTCTTGAGCCTAGGAAGAAAACAGATGGAAAGAGATAGAAGATCCGATAGTTCATTTATTCTGTGTAGGGCTTCAATGCCATCACAGCGAGAAAGTTCAAGATGCTGGAGATGAATAACGTTATCATTATTTTCTAAAATCCAAGTGGGGAACCTCTTACCACTATATCTTTGAATAACCAGCTCTTTTATTTGGGGTGGTGGACAAAGGCCATCTAGAATTTCAACATCATTGTCTCTCAGGACATCCTCACTTCCATAATCCCACTGAAAAAGTAATTTACGGAGGCCTTTTTTGTCAGATAACTTCGCTCGATATGCCTCATCCTTACTTTTGACATTATTTAGACCAGAGATGGTTAACGATCCATAAAGGTCTTTGAGATGCTCTAACTGTTTTAGCTCAAACCCCGTTTCCATTTTAACACAAAAACCTGTCAGCTCGTGAAGTGATATTAATCTCCCAACGTTAGGAATAGGGTTCTCACTCTCAATAGATAAGAAACGTAATTGGTAACAGAGTGATACATAATGTGCATCTAAATTATAATGCTTAAAATTGAGGTAGCGTAAGTTTCTCAAGTGAACCACAGACTTAGGAACTCTTTTAACATCAAGCAATATCCCTTCTATTTCCACCACATATAATTTCCTTAACTTCCTAAAAAGAGCATGAAAGTCCCCTTCTTTCAAAGAGAAACAAGAATACCATGATCCGAAAATAATAATTGTACGTAGATCTTTGAGTTTGCATATTTTCTCCACATACTCCCCAAGCATACGATTTTTTTCAACATATATGTGGCGAGTATGGGCAGGGATTTCCTTTTCGTCCCCACTTTCAATTCTAAAATATTCACCTTCAGAAACATCTTGGGCTAGATCATGGATTAGGTCATGCATAGAGTAACGACCCCATTCATCAACTTGAAAGAAAGAGCTAGAAATTAACTCCAAAATATACCGATTACCAATATCCTTCATATGTTCATTACTATCCTCGGTTTCAATGAAACCCTCTGCAATCCATAAATTAACCAAATGGTCATGCCCAAATTGATGCCCTTTAGGAAACAAGCTGCAAAATGCAAAACATCGTTGCAATGGAGGAGGGAGGTGCTGGTAGCTCAAAAACATGGCTCCCATGGTATCATTTAACAATCTTTTGTTTAGCATAGATAACCAAAATTCTGGGTCTAGTGTTCTACGCAATTGAGTGGCCACAGCCTTTGCTGCTAATGGTGATCGACTCAATTTTGCTGCAATCTTCTTTCCTATGGAAATTAACCTTCCCTTCATGTGATTGTCACTAATTTGTGCGTCACCTATTGCATTACTGATGAATAGCGACAAGAATTGTTCATCATCAAGTTCCCTCAATGGGATTGGGTTCATAGCGCCCAAAGCTTTCGCTGCCGCTTCAATCCGAGTAGTAACCAATATTTTGCTGCCTCTCTTACCAACTCTTAAAGGGACAAATAGCTGCTCTAGTTCCTGTTCAGTAACCCCTTTGTCACACCAAACATCATCCAACACCAGAAAGTACCTTTCTCCTATTAATTTCTCTTGAAGTGCAGATTGTAGCCCTTCAAGACTATCAAATTTGGGACAAGCCTCCTTAAAAGCGGACTCCCAAATCATTCTCAAAATGACATCAACGCTAAACTTTTGAGAAACATGAGCCCACATGACACGGTCGAAGTACTTGACTTCTCTCTCATGATCACAAACATACTGTGCCAAGGTCGTCTTTCCCGACCCACCCATGCCCCATATCCCAATAACAGAGTAACACTTAGCATTACTAGACGATTCTGGGAAATCCTCCCGCAACAATTTTACAATGTAATCCCTGTCCTTTTCACGACCAATAATCGTGGAACCAGACGCAGAAATGGTTTTTCTATACTGTTCATTAGAGCTTGGAGTTGAACTATTGCCACTACTGCTCGGTAGGCTCAGCAGGGCAACAAATTCCATTCCTTCATTCACAATTTTTTCCAAATTCTCAAGGCTTTTAATGAGATATTTCTTCTCAGATGAAAATTTGGGGGGCTTGCCTATTAATTTTAAGAAATTGTATTTAGAAGTAGAAGGAAAGAGGGTATTGACCTTCCTTTCAAGGTGCTTATACTCCATTAAACCGAGCACATGCTCAGTCTCGTAGAAAGCAGACTTGAGCTTTTGAAGCCACTTCTGGAGAATCGGCCGGTGGGTGCTCTGTTGTGCAGCATCTGTCAAGATGAGCAGCTTTGGGAGGAGCGTGGTCTCGAGCGTATCCAATTTGTGAAGGAGGGTTGATTGCTTTTCAGAGTGGAACTGTGAATCTATGCCAAGTGCATCAAAGCATTTGTTCAAGAGACGGGTAAGGACAGGGGAGATCAGCCAACGGGCGGTGGAGAACCCCCAGCTGATTGCCGCAGTGGTCAATGGATCCACCATGGATTCTTAGCGGCCAGAGGTCAAAGAAGAGAGAGAGAGGGAGAGGGAGAGATTGGTCAGTGGTGTGTACTGGGCTGGGCGAGAGAGTAACTTAATTGGTCAAAGGCCGAGTTCTGCACGTGGAGATGTTTCCGCAGTAACTTGGTCAAAGGCTCTTTTTCTTAAGTGTTACTGGTGATTTTCTGTGGTCTACTTAAATCAGCTGATTTGTGTTCTCATATATTGTGGAGTAGACTAGTAGAAGCAAGTCAGCAACCAACCAATACAATTATAAAATTAAAAAGAAAATCATGCAGAACAAAAAAAGAAAAATTGGTATCAATATGCTTTATAAAAAAAATTAAACACATTCATCAAAATCGTCAAAATTTAAATATCTATAGTACTGAGCAGCTCTCATTTACTGAGGCTATACGGTGACACATGTACTTAGCGGATGAAGGTTGCAGGGGCTACATATATCATGTAGCAACAAACGATCTAGTTTGTTGTTAAATTAATAGTATGCTTAGCGATGAAAGAAGTGCATCTTTGACTGTATGCTTCCCATTATCTAAACTCTGGTGGAAATAATTAATTTGCCCAATGCAACTAAATTTATATAATTTGTTTTATCCCAAACTTCGCCTAATCACTCATTAATAAAGATTACCATGCATGCATGATTAATTAGGCATCGTCTAACAATTAATACCGCTATACACCACAGCACATTAATTGTTTTTTCTCCTTTGAATATTCTGAGGCAATATAAATAAATATAATTAATTCTTACTTTGAACAAGATATGTATTTTTTTTTACTGAAGTAAAGACTTACAAATAAAAATAGAAAAACATAATTTTGAAATGTATTTATAATTATTTAATAAATAGTTGTGACTAACTCATTGAAATAAATTTTTGACTTTGTAATTTCATATGGATGTAACAAAACTTTTATGCACAACATAATATAAAATTAATATTCTAGTCTAAAAGCAAATTTAAATAACACGAAGAAAATAAAATTCTATAAAGTGATTACAATAATGTTTTTGCCCCTTCATCGTTAAACAACAAAAATATATATATCAGTGCAGACGTCTCTTGATGGTATTCAGACTGCGCTTTTAATTATGGACTAAGTTTTTGCATAAACGCTTCTTTTAGACTTTTTTTTCTTATCCCTCCGACGGGAAGAAAACGACAAAAGCCTTCAAGTCGCATTGACCCGGTTTTTTTACCAAAACCTAACCGCACTAGCTCAGCCACTAGAGCTAGGTCTGCTAATTATGAGCGGACTTTAGCTCAAACTCGGCTCACCTCATTTTAAAAACAATTAATAAAAAATTAAGGTGTTTTTAACTTTATCAAGCTCTTTTGTAAATTAGGAGGACTTATTGCAAATTTGATTATTAACACTAAATTTTCAAAAAAAAATATATATTGTGATATCATGCCTGTTTGGCACAGGTATTTACTGACAAGTATACATTTATCCACTAGTACATGTAATTATAAATGAAATAATTTCTCATCCTTTTAACAATTATGATCAAGTGATTTGTATCAGTGTACCTGTACCGTATCGGTACTGTACCAATGTTTAAATAACAGAAAATAGAAGAACAAAACAAGTAATATTGATGTTGGTATCACCAAAAAAACAATAAGCTTGAAAAGATATATAATCTTTGATTTCTTTTGAAAAATAACAAAATATCCTCCTTATTTGGATATCTAAAGCAGAGTTGCAAATATCATTAATTTGAAATAAAGCCTCTTAAACTTTGGGCTATACATTACAAAATTCATCATTGCTTTTGAACTTACTTGTTGTAGCCGTTGACGGATAGAAATATCAACATGCTGAATAATAGAATGGATATATATATATATAGAGAGAGAGAGAGAGAGAGATAGACTATGGTGAGTTGTGAAGTTGTTTTACTTCACGCCATATTTTTATTTTGAAAATCCAAACAACCGATCCAAACCGCTCAACATGTTCTCTATATTGAAATGTGCTTGGAGACTAAATTTTACATTTTTTGGAATTTTTTTACTATTTATTAAGCCACTTTGAAATCGCTGATCCGGTGGTCCAGAAATTTTTACTATTTTTTACTGTTCACAGTGGATCAGCGATTTCAAAGTGGCTTAATAAATAGTAAAAAAATTCCAAAAAATGTAAAATTTAGTCTCCAAGCACATTTCAATATGGAGAATATGTTGAGCGGTTCGGATCGGTTGTTTGGATTTTCAAAATGAAAATATTAGCGTGAAGTAAAAATGATCTCTTACTTCACAACTCACCATAGCCCAGCTCTATATATATAAATAGTGAGTGATTATTCTACTTACATAAGCATATGAGGGCATATGCTTATAAGTTATTTTTGTATTTTTGAAGTCCAAATAGTCGATCTGAAGTGCTCAACATGTTCTTCATATTATAATGTGCTTGGAGACCAAATTTTACATTTTTTGGAAATTTTTTATTATTTTTTTAGAATTTTTCAAAACAGTGTTTTAATATGACAAAAAAAAAAAATCTGAAAAACACTGTTTTGAAAAATTCTAAAATAATAGTAAAAAAATTCTAAAAAATTTAAAATTTTGTTTCCATACACATATTAATATGGAGAACATGTTAAGCGTTTCAGATCGACCATTTAGACATTGAAAACGCAAAAATGACTTATAAGCATATACTCTCATATGCTTATGTAAGTAGAGTAGCCAACTTCTCTCTCTCTATATATATATATAGATGAGCTATGGTGAGACGTGGAGTAAAACCAAGTTTTTACTCCATGGCACTATATTTTCATTTTGAAAATCCAAACAACCGATCCGAACCGCTCAACATGTTCTCTATATTGAAATGTGCTTGGAGACCAAATTTTACAATTTTGGAAATTTTTTTACTATTTATTAAGCCAATTTGAAAATCGCTGATCTGGTGGTCCAGAAATTTTTACTGTTTTTTACTGTTCACAGTGGATCAGCGATTTTCAAAGTGGCTTAATAAATAGTAAACAAATTCCAAAAAATGTAAAATTTGGTCTCCAAGCACATTTCAATATAGAGAACATGTTGAGCGGTTCGGATCGGTTGTTTGGATTTTCAAAATGAAAATATGGCGTGGAGTACAAACTTTTTTTACTCCACGTCTCACCATAGCTCATCTCTCTCTCTCTCTCTCTATATATATATATATATATATAGAGAGAGAGAGAGAGATGGGCTATTGCGCTTTGCAAAGTAAATGGGGGGGTTTACTTTGGGCCATATTTTCATTTTTGAAAATTCAAACAACTGATCCGAACCGTTCAACATGTTCTAAATATTGAAATGTGCTTGCAGACTAAATTATATATATTTTTGGAATTTTTTTACTATTTATTAAGCCACTTTGAAAATCGCTGATCCGGTGGTCCAGAAAATTTTACTGTTTTTTACTATTCACAGTGGATCAGCGATTTTCAAAGTGGCTTAATAAATAGTAAAAAAATTCCAAAAAATGTAAAATTTAGTCTGCAAGCACATTTCAATATAGAGAACATGTTGAACGGTTCGGATCGGTTGTTTGGATTTTCAAAAATGAAAATATGACCCGAAGTAAACCCCCCATTTACTTTGCAAAGCACAATAGCCCATCTCTCTCTCTCTCTCTATATATATATATATATAATAGTTGGGCTATAGTGCATTGCAATATATAAACTCTCTTGTACATTGGACTACAAACTGTTGAATTGAAAATTCAAGCTCAAAAGGTATCAGGACCGAAGTATTTTCTCTACTACTATCACATCGGTAAGAGCCTCCTGGTTTTCATTGCCCGATCACTTCCTTTTCGACTAAGTGTTTGTTTTCATTGCCCGATCACTTCCTTTTTCCACTAAGTGATTGTTTTCATCGTTACTAGACCCGGCTGGCCTTCTTGACCTTGATTTGACTTTTTCCTAGGTTTGCATGAAGCAAATCAAACATAAAGGTATGGGTCAAGAAAATTCGTTAATAATATGGATAAAATTACCATCACCAGCTCTCAACGAATTATGGATGCTAATAACCTTCATGCATAAGGTATCTGAGAAGCTAGCTACTTAATTTCTCAATAAATAAATAAAAAAAGAAAAATCAAACCTTCGAACTGTTTTCATGAGTGAGACGTTTATAATGGATCTTGTAGGAATAATTTATTGCAAGCCTGAAAATTTATAACATGTTATCTCAATAATTAAATTTTGAAAAGTGAAACTTCATCAGGATTTTTTTTAGTACTTTGAGGACATCCAAGAAGAAAAATGAAAAAAAAAATGTCGGAAATTGTGCTTAAAGCATTTTAGTTAGCAAACCATAAATTTAGTATTTTGTTTAAATTAAACTATATAAAACTAGAATTTGTTCATGGGATTTGCTTCACAATTTTTTTTATCTAATACAGTATAAATTAAGTTATATAATAATAATTTATATATACAATTTAATTAAGCCAAGTAAATTTCATAATATGTTGAAATTTCAGAATACACAAATCTTAGAAAATATTTCGATGTGCTGTTTCGAGCATATGTCACTCGGTTTTTGGTAGTATTTTAGCAGGAATTTGGAGAAGCATGCCTCCCAGCAACAAAAAGGATTGAAATGTAAAATGTTAGTTTGAGAATAAGAGTAGAAAGGAAAAGAACACTTGCCATTTTTGTACTGTGTTATTCACTATGATGTTCTTTCTTTCTTTCTTTCTTTATCAGTTGTAGACTAGCAATAACAGTTGATATGAAAATAATATTGTAATGTGTTAGGCTTCAGGATAAAAATATTACTGTTTTTTCTTCTTCTATCATTTGATCCAATTTTATCGGTACCAACCAGATTCGATAAGCCATCTTCTTAATTACTGGTTAATTTTTTCCAAAAGAACCAGTCATTGCACAGAGGCAACCATTATTTAATTATGATTGTCACCTTTTAGATTTTAATATATCAAGCATCTAATCTAGAAAGACATAGAATTGATACAGACATTATTTCTGCCAAACCAAACTTCATAGAGTTTCAGCCATTACTATTACAACTTGAAGTGATGCTAACAAGCTAAATCAATCTAATTATAAACAAAAATTTCATCTATTCTCAAAATCTAATTTACCAATTTGATCCAGAAGTTGTTGCAAATAAGCATACGAGGTCCCTCCTTTCTCCACTGCCTTCCTAAATTCTCTTTTCACCTCTTCTGTTTTTGCCCAGACACTCTTCCCTTCATCACAACCATCCATCAGACATTGAACGGCTCTCTCAAGTTCATCAGCAGTCACACAATTGTTCTTTCTTACATCCAATTTTAGTTACAATGCAACACCCATTTCTTGAACCATAACAAATGTATTCAAACTCTACTCTTGCATAAAGTGGCCAAGGTATCATTGGTACACCATACCAAAGGATTTCTAGAATGGAGTTCCAGCCGCAATGCACCAGAAATACTCCCAGTGAAGGGTGGGTAAGGATCTCTGTTTGTGGGGCCGAACTCGGTCACACCAATCCCTTACCCTTTGTTCTCTCTATAAAGCCTTCTGGTAATAGCTCATCCAAGTTTGCATTTGTAGTGAAGCTGGCAAAAATACATAAATTATTTATATGAAAATCATGCCACTCTGAGAAAAATCTATTTTAAAATATATTTGCCCCCAAGTTGAGACCTCTGTGTGTCCTCACAGGAAAGTAAAAAAAAAAAAGATAGATAAATAGGAAAATTCCTAAGGCCTTTTTATGTACCTGATTTGAAAATTTAGCTGACGAAAAATCAGTATGAATGAATTTGTTGTCAAGAGAGAAAAAGTTATGTGCTAATCAGAATTTGAATATAATAAAAAAGGGATAATCTAAACTGTATAACAGTACAGAATAGCAAGACCATCTGCACAAGATACATGTAATTTGAGTGTCAAGCAGTATAAACTTTTGATAATTTGTAACTCCTATATAATAGTTATGTGCTATCAGAATTTGAATGTAATAAAAAAAATCTAAATAATGTGTAACAATTCAGAATAGGTTACAAAGACCATCAGTACCCAAGTTACTTGATTCCAGTGCAAGGTGCTCGAATAGCCCACAAGAACCGGCACCCACTTTGCTGGAGTTGAGGTCGAGAGGGGAGGGGTGGCGGATGGGGCGGTAGGGGAGGGTGGGCGTGGGGTGTTGTGCTGGCGGAGGGTGGGCGAGTCTGAGGCATGAGTTGGGGTGGACGGGGGGTGGTGTGTGGGGTTTCTCAAATCGCCTCAGAGTCGCTGTTTCCAAAAGAGATCAATTTCCTGAAATTATATACTTACATTAGGTAACTCTTGATAATCCTTTGGATGTTAACTGATAGAAATTTCTTATGCATATTACAAATCAGATAATTAAGACAGGGTGCTACTTGAGATAGCCAGCCAGAAATGACTTTTGTTCTTTTTGTAATAAACATCGTTTAAATCTGGAATAAAATAGAAAAGAACTCAGGACTGTACTGGTATGGTACTAATTCGGTTGTATAGGTGCTATTTGTACTTATAAAAGAATTAAATAGTTACTAACCTTGTGCTTATATTGGTGGTAAAAATGAAAGGTGTCTTCTGGTAAGTAGCAGAGAAAGATCCATCTGGTGAATTGATAGTCACCTTGGGAATGTGCTTAAATTTGTTCCATTCAGAACCACTTTCTCCTTCACTTGCAATCTTCAGTAGCAACTCCTCACCACAGTTGATTCTTAGCTTCTGTGGCATTGTCGTTGCCAAGTAATCTGGGAGGATTTCCATTTCAAAATCACTTAAAACCATCCGTTGTAAAGTTTTAAGGTTCTCCACAGTTTTTAGAGTTGGGCATTGTGAAATTTCAATACATGAGATGCTGGGTAAATTTGAAATTCTCTCTAGAATTGGATTTCTAGAAACATGAATGTCTTTGATAGATGGGAGGTTCTCTACAGTAATCAGATTGTCAGCATGGGAAACATATAGGTACTCTAAGGAAGTAGCATGGTGCGAAAGACCGTCCGGAAGATATCTCAACCGGGGACAATCAACAATTTGTAATTTCTTCAATTGGGGCATGGCTATAAATACAATTTAGCCACACTCTATCTATAAATATTACCGTAGCAATTTAGCCAGCAGCAATTTATATATACAATTTAGCCAGCAGCAATTTAGCCACACTCTATCTATAAATACAATTTTATAATATTTTTTTTTAATAATATTACCGTATCAGGTAACGGGTAAGAAATAGTCTTTAGCCATACCTGTCTTATCGAATACGATATGAGTCCGGTAAACAGATAAAAAGGGTAACATTAACAACCCTAGCAAGACACTGCCAAATTTGGAGAAATTTAGTAACATTTCAGGTCTATCACTGTATATGGTTAAAATAATTCTTCTTTTTCATCTTTTTAAAATTGAATAAAGTGTGCTTGATTGATTGTTTATGGGGCAGGATTTTGACACCACCAATTGTTTGAAAAATAATAGCACCAATAAACTCTGTAATTTTATTATAACTTCTAAGAGTGAGGCTCTGGTACTATGGATAGCGCAAATTGGTCCGTACTACGGATGAAAAGTTTCGTTTCCAAAACCCAAATAGTCATCTGAACTGTTCAATGTTGAACGGTTCACATCAATTATTTAGACTTCGAAAATGAAGATATTGATCCATAGTACCATAGCCTCACTCAACTCAACTTCTTCTAACAATAAAATGGTGAACCCCCACATAAATGTTAGATATGTACCTGATTTGCATGGTAAGATGAAGAGACCCGATAGGCTATGAAAGATATTACATCTGCTCCACCTCTTCACTGGACAAGGTGTTGAGAGTGCGGAGGAGGCGTCGGCGGCACAACTGGCGCCGACAACTCCTCCTTGACCCATCAAACTCCGTCAATTCATGAAACCTGCCCATTTCATGTTCTCCAAGATTTAATATCAAATGTAAAGGAAACATAGAAACAATTCTTAGAGTAGAACTAGGTTATTCTTAAGCTCACCAATCCATTAGTGAGCTTAACTTCATAACCTATCGTAATGCCTTCAAATGATGAATCGAAACCGTTGAAACCAATCTAGTTCACGAGTGATACATTAACATGTCGGATTAAATAAATTTTCAAATTAATTTAGCATAAAGTCAAGCAGTAAAAAAATGAAGGATTATAAGTTAATTTTAAAACATTCATTTTTTATCTTTTTTGACCGTTTGACATTATGTTGAATTAATTCGAAAATTTATAAATTTGATATTTAAACGCATCACTCGTGAAGTAGATTGATTTCAATAGTTTGGATTCGTCATTGAAATTAATCCGATAGGTTTTAGAGTTAAGCTCTCCAAAAGGCTTGGTGAGTTTACGAACACCCTAGTTCTACTCCAATCCTTAAATTATTTATTTTTGTTTGTTTAATACCATGTTGCATGATTTTGCTTTTTTAGGTCAATGCATGTAAAAACTAGCATGTTTTGCCAAAACCTAAGTTTCTTGTAAATCTAAATGTAATCCCAGAAATAAAAAAATAAAAGGTAAATTTCACTAGAGGTCACTAAACTTTGTCCATTGTCATAAATTGGTCACTCAAATTCCATTTGTCCCTTTGTGACTACAAAACTTTTTATTTGTTCCAATCAAGTTACTTTATAAACTTTTCATCCAAAAAATTAATAAAATATAACTTTTCCGTTAGTATTTTTGACAGAATGAACATATTCCGTTAGTATTTTTGACGAAATGAGCATATTCCGTTAGTATTTTTAACATAATGAGTATATTCCGTTAATATTTTGGATAAAAAAGTTATAAAGTGACTTGATTGGGACAAATGAAAAATTCACTAGCCACAAAGAGACAAATCAAACTTGAGTGACCAATTCGTAACAAAGGACAAAGTATAGTGACCTCTATTGAAATATGCCAAATATAAATCATGGCATCCCAAGGTTTTCAAATATATTATGCGGAATAGTTTTGCGATTAATTTCCCCGAAATATGTCACCGCACTAATGTTTTAAGAGCAAATACATCAGCATTTAACCATCCCCTATGCAAATGTAAATCTTACCTAAGAAAACTATATAAACACAAGCTCACAAAGTAAATATTAACACATAGCATCATTTAAAATGAATCAAATTGGTTTGCATACCAGTAGATAAATTGAGCTCAGGGCATCCCAAGTAATACTGATTAGAATACCAGTAGATAATTACTTATCATCTCTTAAATTCTTAAATTATACATTCGCTGAACTGACCTGCCCAGTAGATAATTACTCATAATCTATTAAATTCTTAAATTATATACCAGTACATAATGGGGCATTGCTGACAGTACCGTTGCTATTAAAAATTATATACCAGTAAATTCTTAAATTAACAAGTAAAGCTAATTACAATACTATTAAAAATAAAATTACAGAGATCTAGATATGATACCTGCTGCATTGCTGGCAGTACCGCTGCTGGGTCCCATTGAAAAGCACTGACGGTGCCTTTGAGTGCTCCGGGCAAATCCGGTGCCTCTGGTAGTACCTCCCAACAGTCGTCGCATCAGCCGTACAATCGTCGGCCTGGCACCGCCAGTCCTTCATCTGTTGTGCATTCAACACCGGTTGCGCCGCCTTAACCGACTTCCCGGCTTTGGCGGTGGTGGCGGTGGAGGTGTCCGACGGGATGTTCTGTACCAGCACTGGCACGTAGATTATCGTAGCAGCAGATGCAGATTCGGATTTCGATTTCTTGAATTTGGATTTTGGGTTTCTGGTTTTGGGTTTTGATCTGGTGCCCGATTTGGTGGTGGTTTCGATTGGGGTTTCAGATTTCTCGGTCTCCATTTGAGAAGTGTTTTGTCGAGATTTGGAGGTGGGAAAGAAGAGAGGAGAGGAGAGGAGGAGGAAGGGAGAGAGTTTGGATCCTCTATGGTCAGTCCTGTGTGTTTAAATGTAGAGCGAGTCGATAGATAGGACCTACATAGATTTCTTTTTTTCTTTTTTGAAAAAACCCACATAGATTTCTTGGAGAACTCAACTTATCAATATGGGTGTTTATCGGTTCGGATCGGTTCAAATCGAACTAAATAAGCAAATTAAAGTTTTATTCGGTTTACAAAAATTAAACTGAACAGAAGAAAAATATAATCAAAACCAAATAAGAACTCAAGCAAATTCGGTTTGTTCGGTTGAACCGAAATAGGATATTAATCATAAAAATAAATATTTCTTTGTTATTTTTTTATATATTTTTTCGGTTGAGCCGGTTTAAATCGAACCAAGCAATATACATTTTGTCGTAATTTTTGAATTATTTTAAATGTTTGGTTCCAAAGGGTGATGAGTTTAAAAATTTTGATTGGTTCAGTCTAACCAGTTTTACAATTTCTAGACCATAAAGAACCGAAATATTAAATCGGTTTTAAAAAATGAACCGAATCGATCCATTTAACCGGAAAAATTGAACCGTTTAAACCGGATCCAATGAACACCCCTACTTATCATATAGCCTACCACACTAGTAGTACAGTATGTTGAGCCACGGTTAATCGGAAATCTGAAAAAGAAGAGAGGAGAGAAAAGATGAAAAGGGAGAGAGTTTAGATCCTCTATGTCGGTGCCTGCATGTTAAAATCTAAAGCGAGTCGAAAGATGGGACCTACACAGTTTTATTTGAGATATCAGTTTGTCAGGTACGTGCCACACGAAGTGTTATGCTCTGTTGAGCAACGGAGAATTGGAAATCTAAGAAAGGAGCAAGGGAGGTGGATTAGAGTGGGATCTGGTGAGGGTTCATATTCTCGACGGTACCGTAAAAGATTCCCTTTTACAATTAGCTATTTACGGTTGAGATTAACTCTCAGCCGGTTGAGATTCGGGCTGACTGAGGGGGCAGTTTTATTGGGCTTTAAGATTCGTGCCAACTTAAAAAGAACGGTCCAGATCAAGTAATTGTAAAAGATTTCCTATTACGGTACCATCGGTGATATGAATTCATCTGGGTGAAGGTTAGCACTGGGGATTGGGGAATCAATATTTTTGGTTTGAGATTTTGCAAAAGCACAGAAATTTAATGGGTATTTCTGCAAATGTCCAACAGTTCGGCAAATTCAGATCCTCCCGGTACCGTAATAGGGAATCTTTTACAATTACTTGATCTGAACCGTTCTTTTTAACTTGGCACGAATCTCAAAGCCCAATAATACTGCCCCCTCCGTCAGTCCGAATCTCAATGCAGCTGAGAGTTAATCTCAAACCGTAAAGTGAATGGAATCTTTTACAGTAATGGAGAGGATACTTGTCCCAGTTCGGCGGCCCATCATGTCTTGCTGCATAGTAATACAATTCGCAGGAGTTTATTCGCGTTTAATTCACGTTTAATTTGTTTTTCCGACGTTTTTGAACAGAATATCTAATAAAATGCAAAAAAAATAAAACGTATAATACATTTTATTCGCGAATAAATCGCAAAAAACAAAAATTTAGGGTTTTTTTGGGTTTTTTAATTTTTGCTCTTTGTGGTACTGAATCATTTCTGAATTATATCCGAATTACTCCCGAATCATGAATTTTTCAGCCTAATGAGTCAAACCCAAACTATTCATTTGTCACTATGGCTGCTACTGCTTCTGTGTCTTTTTTACACCCAGGTCCCCAATTAATGGAATATTCTAATATGGATTAATTAGTCCTATTAACGCCTACATTTCTGGGCTCAACAAAACAAATTTGGAGTGTCGCTATTTAGTGGACATTGTTTGGGCTTAATCATAAGAGATGGGCTTTTCTAGACCCAACAAGGGTATTAATTACCTAATTAATATATACCTCAACACTCAATATATTATAGATTAGAGCCGGATAGATAACATTTTCATACATGAATCCGTTGGAATTAATAAATAAAGGCCATAAATATACTAAATAAATAATATAAAATAGGGTACATAAATTTAAATAATGACGTCGGTTGTATATTATTCAAGCAGCATTCCAAAATTTCATCAAATGACCCATTGTAGTAAATTGAAGCATGCACAATACTACAAAAAACGCTTATCATACATTGTACAACTACACGTTTTCTCAAAATTTCCATTAATTCTGTGTCCAAATTAAGAAAGCGCACGTCCGAAAATGACCTCCAACTTGCATACACAGTTTTTAATAGAACCGTGTATAAATATGGTCCAACATTCATACACGGTTATATTTTCATTAAACAAAAGCCTGAATTATTTTAGTTCTACCAATTAAAGGGCTAATTAATTAATCATCCGATTGACTGATTATATTTTGTATTGAAAGGAAATTGAGATAGAGTCCGGTTATGCTACTTATATAAACATATCATGGCATATGCTTATAATTCATATATATGTTTTTAAGGTCTACACAATTGATCCGAACCGTTCATCTTTTCTCAAAATTTAATTTGGAGTGATGCTGACAAGCTAAATCAATCTAATTATAAACAGAAATTTCATCTATTCTCAAAATTTAATTTCCCAATTTCATCCAGAAGTTTTTGCAAATAAGCATAAGAGGTCCCTCCTTTCTCCACTGCCTTCCTAAATTCTCTTTTCACCTCCTCTGTTTTTGCGCTTACACTCTTCCCTTCATCAGAACCATATATCCATCAGCATTCACACAATTGTTCTTTCTTACATCCAATTTTAGTTCCAATGCAACACCCATTTCTTGAACCATAACAAATGTATTCAAACTCTGCTCTTGCATAAAGTGGCCAAGGTATCATCGGTACACCATACCAAAGGATTTCTAGAATGGAGTTCCAGCCACAATGCCTCATAAATCCTCCCAGTGAAGGGTGGGCCAGTGTCTGTTTGTGGGACCGAACTCGGTCACACCAATCCCTTACCCTTTGTTCTTTCTATAAAGCCTTCTGGTAATAGCTCATCCAAGTTTGCATTTGTAGTGAAGCTGTCAAAAATACATAAATTATTAATATGAAAATAATGTCACTCTGAGAAAATCTATTTGGTATCCTCACAGAAAGTAAATTTTTTTTTTTATCTATTTAAAGATAGATAAATAGGAAACTTCTGTCTATAATCCTTCAAGTAATCATGTGAAGCCTTTAAACCTGACATTTAACATATCAAATTTTTTTTTTTGATGGTTAAAGCCCATAAACACTTTAAATTTTGTTTCTCAAGCCTTTATACTTTTGTTTACAACTCTTTAAAGTAATTGTGTCAATCATTTAAACCTGACATTTAACTTATTAATTACTTTTTTTACGGTAAAAGCCCGTAGGCACTTCAAATTTTGTTTCTCAAGCCTTTAAGTGGTAAATATTTTAATGATTTAAACTGATTAGCAACAAGGTTTCCACTGTCATGCCCCTCAAGAAATTGGTGCAAAATAGTAACAAATACTATTACACAGCCCAGATGAAAGTATAATTTAACCATCAAGGTTTCCTCAATCATATGAAATACTAATTGCATCACAACATAATTAGATCAGCCGACGTGATGTCATGGAAATGAGCCCCATAAACCTATCCTAAATTGTCAAAAGCTAGGATTGAAACCCAACCACCCAGAAACAAAGTCAATCTATAGGCCTGCATCCATACTTACTGGAAAACAACATTTTCTTTTAAATGAGAACAAACATGAAAACAAAATAGAACTAAACATATTACATCTATCCCTATTACTCTCTGTACTTCACTATAATTTTGACAAACCAAAGTACAATTATTATCTCCAAATTAAGAACAGCAACAAGCCCAGAGAAAGAAAACAAGCTTCTAGTGGATCTAGTGTATCTACATTACATTGTGACATCTCTTCTGTTTTGTTTAATTTTGGTTTCATTTGTTTTGTTTCCTGCTTCTAGTGGATCTACATTACATTGTGATATCTCTTCTGAAATAGCCTTATTTTCCTCCCTCTGTACTTCAACATGGCTGCATTCTTTCCTTTTCTCCGATTCATCCATACATGGCTCTTCTCCAATTTTCTCCAAAGATAACTCTGATTCAGCTGGATCTTCCCTATCTTCAAGCAACCAAACCGGCTCGCATTGCTCTGAACCCAGTGTATGGAATTGGCAAAAAGATGCCTGATAACTGTACTAAATCTCCCGGTGTAACCTGACAGAATGAAAATTGTAGGGTTTTTGAGCAACACCGATAACACAGACACAACGCTAATTTTGGAGGCGTAAGTCAATTTTCTATTTTTCTCTTTTGAACAGTAAATTACACAGATTACAAACAGGTCCAAATAAAACATGCAAATTAAAAGAAAGAACAATACTACAAATAAGTCCTTTTTAAATGAATTGGGATGCAACAAAAATATATCAAATGCATGTATTTTTAAGGAGAATAAACATGCATCAGTACCAATTTATCTTGATTTGTTCTTGTTTCACTTACTCTTTGTTTTGTGTATCAGTACCAATTTATCTTCATTTGTTCTAATTGTTTCACTTACTCTTTGTTTTGTGTATCAGTACCAATTTATCTTCATTTGTATCAGTAGCAATACAAATGCAACAAAGGAAAAACATATTAAAATATAAAAAATACAGAAGGATACCAACCTTCCAAGTGACTTCCCCTCGAAAATGAACAGTCAGTGCATGGGGTATGTGCCCCTTTGGTACATGCTCAGCTAGCTCCTGTAATTTGGCCTGAAAAACATAAACAGCACAGTTTAACTACAATAGTTTTCCAGAAGAATAATAAATTAGTGAAATTAGAGAGAATTTTTGGAAGAAAATACCTCTTGGAATTTAAGAAATTTGGAGGCGCTCTGTTGCAGCATGAGATTTCCTTTCACCTTGTTAACTTTGCAATGGCTTGAGGGGCACTCAACGAGGGGCATGAAAACCCTAGCTGTCACTTCCTGTTCATTCAATTTTTTACATCAGTAATTTATCAATTGAATCATGTAGCCTATTACATCTCAAGGGACTAATAAGTACAACCGATTATCATATCAATAATCAGAATCTTGAAAAGGAACTAACAGTGGTACCATCTGGACCACTTCACCGGTACTGATCATGGCCTAACAGTATACTCAGAAGAACTGATCACTTAACCGGTACCATCTGGACCACTTCACCGGTACTGATCATGGCCTAACAGTACTGCTCAGCTAGCTCCTGTAATTTGGCCTGAAAAACATAAACAGCACAGTTTAACTACAATAGTTTTCCAGAAGAATAATAAATTAGTGAAATTAGAGAGAATTTTTGGAAGAAAATACCTCTTGGAATTTAAGAAATTTGGAGGCGCGCTGTTGCAGCATGAGATTTCCTTTCACCTTGTTAACTTTGCAATGGCTTGAGGGGCACTCAACCAGGGGCATGAAAACCCTAGCTGTCACTTCCTGTTCACATTTTTTACATTAGTAATTTACCAATTGAATCATGTAGCCTATTACATCTCAAGGCACTAATAAGTACAACCGATTATCATATCAATAATCAGAATCTTGAAAAGGAACTAACAGTGGTACCATCTGGACCACTTCACCGGTACTGATCATGGCCTAACAGTATACTAAGAAGAAACATACTGTTCGCACATACTCTACATAAATTTGTATACACGGATCATACTAATTGGATATATGTTTAATATAAATGATATGATATAAGGGATCTAAAATTGGAAAGGCATCGGCGTGGCTCACCGTTATTTCGCGATCCAAAATTGAAAAGGTATCGGTTGAACTAGTTGGGGGCGCGGGATCCAGGAGGATGGCTTGGGGGGACTTGAATATAATTCTTTATTTTATCCTCACTGCTCTTTTGCAGATCTCAACCTTGACGCGTTTAATTAGTTGCTCTATCTACAAAACACAAACATGAAAGATAAATAAGCATTGTAGTACGGAAACTTAATTGTTATATATAGTGCATTAAATAAAAAAAAAACAAATGTTTGCTTTTAAGTTTCTAATTTTTTTTTTTCTATTTTTCTTTGTCCTATATATCTAACGGTTTACTGAAAATATATACTTACATTAGATAACACTAGATAATCACAAATTAAGTGATATATATACCGCAAATGAAAGAAAGCAAGTAATAATATTAAATAGTGCTAATAACACATTTTCGTCATAAAACAACATACATGCATCCCAACAACGGCTCAATGCCTTAATTGACTAGTTATGTGATGAAACAAAATCCTCGGATTTTCTTCGTTATGGAAGAAAACACGTTGAGAACATAAAATCTGTAAAATTTGTACGATTTGTGAATGCAATATATGATGCATTCCAACAATATCATGCAAATTTGTATCATGTTAACTCAATCTGTTTTCGTATTTGAAAATAAATAATATGTCCATATTTATTTTATATAAAGACAGATAGTTATCAAGTAAGGTGCTTACTGCTTAGAAAGACCATACTCTCGGTTTTGTTGAACATTTATCAATTCGTTACATTGATAATTAAAAACAAGAATTGCACAGGACTGGCTGTACTGGTATAGTACTAATTCGGTTGTATAGGTGCTATTTGTACTTGTAAAATAATTAAATAGCTACTAACCTTGTGCTTATATTGGTGGTAAAGCTGAATGGTGTCTTCTTGTAAGTAGCAGAGAAAGATCCGTCTTCTGAATTGATAGTCACATTGGGAATGTGCTTAAATTTATTCCATTGGGAACCACTTTCTCCTTCCCTTGCAATCTTCAGCAACAACTCCTCACTACAGTTGATTCTTAGCTTCTGTGGCATTGTCATTGCCAAGTAATCCGGGAGGGTTTTCATTTCAAAATCCCATAAATCCATCCGTTGTAAAGTTTTAAGGTTCTCCACAGCTTTTAGATTGGGGCATTGTTCAATTTCAATATATGAGATGCTGGGTAAATTTGAAATTCTCTCTAGGATTGGATTTCCCCCAACATGTATATCTTTGATAGATGGGAGGTTCTCTATGGTAATCAGATTGTCACTATTGCAAATATATAGAGACTCTAAGGAAGTAGCATGTTGCGAAAGACCATCCGGAAGAGATCTCAACTGGGGACAACGAATAACTTGTAATTTCTTCAATTTAGGCATGGCTGGTTGTCTCTTATTCCACTCCCATTCTTTCCAATTGGTCATATCCCAGAAGTATAGTTGACTCAATTTAGGAAATGCCAACTTGGCAGCATAACTCGTATCTGTTATATCTTTGCTTTGGTTATCGCCCAACATGAACTCTTCTCCCACACTCACGACTGAATGTACAAATTCCATTTGAAGGTAATCCAAATTGGGGAGTTGGCCTAACGGGGCCAGCTCCTCAAAGCAAGCACATCTTTCAATATAAATAGATGTCAAGTTTGGAAAGGCAGCTCCCAAATTCAACCAATTGGGAAGGCATCTACCAAAGTAATTTGCAATTTGAAGAGATTCTAGAAAAGGTGGAGGACAAAGCTCATTTAAAACATCCTCAGTTGTCATCTTTTTCTCATTAGTTTGGGAAAGCTGGTCTTCGAAGCTCATGAAAGCGTACCTAAGGCTTAGATACTTCAACTTATTCTTGCTACTAAGATTAGCTCCTTTTGCTATGTTCCTATCAGATACTTTCTCTAAGCCATCTAAACGAAGATTAACTAGTTGTGATAGAGATTCTAACCCATCTAGGCTACTAAATCCCTCCATACTATTCTTGTGTGGCTTGAAGCCAAATAGATTAGTGAGGTTTTCAAGATTATTTAATCCAGTTGGGATTGCCTCGACCTTTGTACCTATAAAAGAAACCCCCCTCAGTTCTCGTAGACTAGTAATGCTTTGGGGGATGTGTGTCAACTCAACGCAGTTTTTGCAATTCAACCATACTAAATTTTTCAGATTTTCTATGGCATTTGGAATAGTTCTTAACTTTGAACTACTGACATCTAAGTATCTGAGATGGACAAGGCCAAACAAAGAATCTGGTAAGCTTGAGATATTGGACCCACATAGATCTAAAATGCGTAGCTTAGAAAATACTTTACACAGATCAGCAAGTGCAATTTCAGGTTTATCCTGAAGTAATAATGTTCTCAACCCTTTTTCCTTTTTAATTACTTCAATGTTTACCTCATCACCTTCTAATGATAACCGTCGTACTTTCACTGAACCATCAAACTTGGATAAAACTTGTCCCTTCCCTAAGACATAGTTCTCATTTTTTCCCAATTGACGGGCGAAAGACCACAAAAGGTCATGCATTTTGCATACTCCCGGATTACTGTAACCGTTATCAACTTCCAAAAAATTTCGCAATACTAACTCTTTGTAATAGGAATGCCCCAACTCCCAAAAATCTCCCTTATCTTGCAAATAACCTTCTGCTAGCCATAAATAGATTAAATATGTACGATAAAAAACATAATCTTCACGAAAGAGGGAGAAGGAGATAAAGCATCGCTTCAAAGGGGGTGGGAGGTCCTCGTAGCTCAAATAGAATGCACGATGGACATCTCCCGGTAGCCCATCCATGGACCACACATTGCTGTGAAGAATTGCTAGCCAGTTGCCTCTCGTGTTGCCTTTTGTGCAAAGTATACCGCCTATGCTCTTTATGGCAAGAGGCAAACCATCACATTTTTTAACAATTTGCATTCCGATTTCTATGAGATCCTGAATCTCACTTTCAACCCCATTGGGGGCTACCTGCCAAATAATATTATACACATGAAGTTAGTAACTAATTTATATTCACATTAGAAAATATAGATGTAGAAAGATTAAAATTTCACAGTAAATGAACAATCTAGTATAGTTACCCGCGAATATTGCATGTTATGCATTCGAAACTTTTAAATAATGCTATATCTGACTGTATTTCTTTCTCATCAAGCACATGTAAAATTATACACTTAATTAAACTAGATGCAGCTTGCTGCTTCAAACAACAAGAAGTCATTAATAAAATAGAGCAAATCTAAGTAGGTTGACACATCTAATGTTAATTCAAATTAGGACTAAATAGTAAAATACCATCATATATAGTTATGAGTGATACCTGTTTAATTAATAAGGACAAACCATCCATGTCAGATAACTTTGTGAGATATAAGCTGTTGTACTGGCGTGCACAGAGAATCAAGAGCAAGCTGCTGGTTTTTGGCTAAGATTAGTTTCCTATTTTCAGAGATTTAGATAATATCTTTATTATTCTGTTTCTTTATTTCTTGTTGTATTCAGCGAGTGGAAAATAAGAAACCACACGCTATATTTAGTAGATAATGTATTAGGATTTTATTACTATGTTTTGGTATATGTTTTGAATAAAAGAGAATCAGAAAACAGAAAATGGTGCGGCCAATTTTTGCACCACAAAACTTGTCTTCTTTGTTATCTGTCTTATTTCTTCCAACACTAAAAATTTCAATCTTTTGGTTTGATTTCCAACATTTGGTATCAGAGCAAAGGTTGAATCATGGCAGATGGGAGTGGAGAGCAAACGCCCCCTGTAGAGAGAACACAACCTAGAACGATTGCAAGAGTAGGTGTGCCAATTCAGTACCCTTTACTGAATGACACAAACTACGGGCTGTGGGCGGTGAAGATGAAGACAATTCTGGGAGCACTGGGTGTATGGGAAGCAGTGGTGGGCGAGGCATCTGTCGAAAAAGAAAAGGATCAGGGAGCCCTAGCCGCCATTTTCCAAGCCGTGCCTGATGCCGTGATAATGGCAATAGCTGAAAAGGAGACAGCAAAAGAAGCATGGGAGACGATCAAGCAGATGAGTGTAGGGGAAGACCGTGTCAGAAAAGCAAGGGCACAGGTATTAAAACGACAATTCGATCGAATGATTATGTCGGATGCTACTAGTATAGTAGAATTTTCTCAAAAATTAACAAGTGCAGTAGGAGAAATTAGATCTCTGGGGGTGGATCTGAAAGATAGTATTGTGGTAGAAAGGTTATTTAGCGCCGTACCCGACAAATTTATGCCAATTATTGGAACCATAGAACAGTGGGGTGACATGTCTTCAATGTCAGTGGCAGAAGCTGTAGGGCGGTTGAGAGTATTTGAGGAGAGCATAAAAGGGAGACAACAAAATAAAGAAGAAGATGAGAAACTAATGCTCACGCGCTCACAGTGGGAGGCACTATCTTTGCAAGAAAGGAAGAGTGGAGAAGGATCTGACAGTAAAGAAAGATGGCAGAAAGGAGAATATGAGAAAAAACCATACAAGAGATTCGACAAGTCAAAGATCAAGTGTTTTAATTGCTCGATTTTCGGGCATTTTGCATCAGAGTGTCGTAAACCAAAGAAGGAAAGGGTGAATCTGGTAGAGAAAGAAGAAGAGGAGCCAGCCTTACTAATGCATGAGTTAATAAGAACTCGAGAAGAAAAATGGGGCAGTGAGGGAATTGTTGAAAGGTCAGGTGAACTGCACATGGGGGCAGAGGTGAACCAGCTTTGGTATCTGGACTCAGGGGCCAGCAATCACATGACGGGTTGCATGAAATACTTCACAAATCTTGATACGACTATTCGAGGTTTAGTGAAACTTGGAGATGGCTCGGAGGTGCCTATAGGAGGGCGTGGCACTGTGATGATAAAGGGGCGCTCGGGAGAACAAAGGGCAATATCTGAAGTGTATTACATTCCAAGGTTGACCACTAATATCATTAGTCTGGGGCAGCTTGAGGAAAAAGGGTGTCAGGTAAAAATTGAAGGTGGTGTGTTAAGGGTGCTAGACAGGAGTGGGAGGTTAGTAATCCGAGTTCAAAGATCAAAGAACCGATTATACACTCTGAATTTAAACTTGGCGCAGACTATGTGTCTAAGCACGAGTGTTGAATCAGATACTCGGATGTGGCATGCGAGATACGGGCACATTAATTTCCAATTTTTGAAAAAGATGTGTCAAGAAAGGTTGGTGGAAGGATTGCCAAGAATTGAGTGTCTGAAGGAAGCATGTAAAGGATGCACGGTTGGGAAGCAGCGCCGACTACCATTTCCTCAAGAGGCAAAGTTCAGAGCAAGCGAAACACTCGAGTTACTTCATGGTGACTTGTGTGGGCCCATTACACCCCCGACTCCAGCTGGTAACAGGTTTTTCTTGTTACTGGTAGATGATTATAGCCGGTACATGTGGATTGTGCTGATGAAAACCAAGAACCAAGCCTTCTCCTCATTCAAAGAAGTCAAGGAAGCAATTGAAGTAGAGAAGGATGCAAAATTAAAAGCATTTAGAACTGATCGAGGAGGTGAGTTCAGATCAGACGAATTTGTTGAATATTGCAAGAAAACGGGTATTAAGAGGTATTTCACTGCACCATATTCTCCACAACAGAACGGTGTGGTTGAAAGGAGAAATCAAGCAGTATTGGGAATGGCCCGAAGCATGATGAAAAGCATGAGTGTTCCATCTGAGTTCTGGGGAGAAGGTGTGACCACTGCCGTGTACATCTTGAACCGAGCAACAACCAAAAGCGTGATAGGTATGACCCCATATGAAGCATGGCACAAGAGAAAGCCAAAGGTAGATCATTTCCGAATTTTTGGCTGTTTGGTGCATGTGAAGGTAACAAAACCTCATCTCTCGAAGCTCGATGATAGAAGTACTTTGATGGTATTTATTGGGTACGAAAAGGGGTCCAAAGCTTACAGGGTATACAATCCTGTTACAAAGAGGGTGCAAGTGACACGAGATGCGATATTTGAGGAAGATAAGGCATGGGACTGGAATATCGGAGAAAAAAGCTCAAATGTTCACACCAGTGATGTTTTCAGAGTTGATCATGAACTTCATGAGCTGCACAGTGAGCAAGGTGGTCAGTATCGATCTGATAGTGAAGATTTTGTGCAACATCAAACTCCAGACTCTCCCGCATCCACACATGGCTCAGCAGAGAGCGCAAACTATGAGGAGTTTGAAGACCCGCTAGGCACACCAGTGAGATTTAGAAGCATTGATGAGATATATGCCGAAACTGAACCAGTTCAGCTGAACTACTCTGATATGTGTTTGATTGGAATGGAAGAACCAACACATTTTGATGAAGCAACAAAGGATAAGAACTGGAATCATGCTATGGCAGAGGAGATTCAGTCCATTGAAGAGAACAAAACTTGGAGTCTTGTAGAACCTGACGAGGGGCAGAAAATTATAGGACTCAAGTGGGTGTTTAAATTGAAGAAAGATTCAGAAGGAAGAATTGCAAAACACAAAGCTCGTCTCGTGGCAAAGGGGTATGTCCAACAGCATGGGATTGATTTTGAAGAAGTTTTTGCTCCTGTAGCTAGAATGGAGACGGTGCGAATGATTATGGTGTTGGCTGTACAAGAGGGGTGGTTATTGCATCATATGGATGTAAATCTGCCTTTTTGAATGGAGAATTAAGAGAAGAGGTTTATGTTTCACAACCACCCGGTTTTGAGATAAAAGGTCAAGAGCACAAGGTGTTAAAACTTCACAAGGCGCTATACGGTTTGAAACAGGCACCAAGGGCCTGGAATTTCAAACTAGATAGTACTTTGAGATCCATGAATTTTGAGGAGAACACGATCCGAGCATGCAGTTTACATAAGGAAGCAAGGAGAAGGAAGTATTTTGGTGGGAGTTTATGTAGATGATTTGCTCATTACAGGAACATGTGAAGAAGAGATAGCAAAGTTTAAGGGGGAGATGATGAAAAGATTCAGAATGAGTGATTTGGGTCTGTTGACGTATTATCTTGGCATAGAGGTGAAACAAGTGTCTAATATGATTACTTTGTGTCAGCAGAGTTTTGCTCAGAAGGTTCTGAAGGAGTGTGGTATGGAAGAATGTAATTCAGCACAGGTACCTATGGAAGCTCGACTCAAACTCAGAAAAGACAGTGGTTCTTCACCAGTTGATCAGACCCGGTACAGGAGCATTGTGGGGAGTCTTCGATATCTGCTACATACCAGACCCGATCTAGCATATTCTGTGGGGATCGTGAGTCGGTTTATGGAATCTCCCACGACTGAGCACATGGCAGCAGTGAAGCACATTCTAAGGTATGTGAAAGGGACAATTGGCATGGGCTGTTGTTACAGAAAAATGCCAGATGAAGATCGCAACCTTGTAGGCTTCTCTGATAGTGATCTGGCCGGAGATTTAGATGACAGGAAAAGTACTACAGGTGTGATTTATTTCATTGGAAGCAATCCTGTTAGTTGGTCATCAAACAAGCAAAGAGTGGTGGCTTTATCTTCGTGTGAAGCTGAATATATAGCAGCTGCATCAGCAGCTTGTCAAGGGGTCTGGTTGGAAACATTGCGTACTGATTTATCTGGTAAACAATCTCAAAAGATCAAGCTTAAAGTCGACAACAAGTCTGCAATATCGCTGTGCAAGAACCCAGTTTTTCATGATCGTAGCAAGCATATTGACACTCGCTTTCACTTTATAAGAGAGTGTGTAGAAGAAGGGAGAGTGGAGGTCGAACACATCGGGACCAATGATCAGGTTGCTGACATATTAACTAAACCATTGGGAAGAGTTAAATTTCTGGTGCTAAGGGAGAAAATAGGAGTGCAGATTGTCAAAAGGAGTACAACGAGCTTAGGGGGGAGAATGTGAGATATAAGCTGTTGTACTGGCGTGCACAGAGAATCAAGAGCAAGCTGCTGGTTTTTGGCTAAGATTAGTTTCCTATTTTCAGAGATTTAGATAATATCTTTATTATTCTGTTTCTTTATTTCTTGTTGTATTCAGCGAGTGGAAAATAAGAAACCACACGCTATATTTAGTAGATAATGTATTAGGATTTTATTACTATGTTTTGGTATATGTTTTGAATAAAAGAGAATCAGAAAACAGAAAATGGTGCGGCCAATTTTTGCACCACAAAACTTGTCTTCTTTGTTATCTGTCTTATTTCTTCCAACACTAAAAATTTCAATCTTTTGGTTTGATTTCCAACAAACTTATCCACCCGATGTAATTTTGATGTCCTCATTCCGTTCGCGACTCTTTCATCTCGAGTGGTGACCAGTAATCTACTCCCATCTGCTCCGCGACTCATGGGAGCACACAATAGATTGTCCCAGACCGTTCGGCTCTCCAGCCAAACATCATCAAGAACAAGAAGGAACTTTTTCTTCTGGATGGTCCTCTCGAGTAAAGGCACCAGCTCTGATCTTTCCTGTGCGGCACCATGCTCACCTCCTGCCTCCCGGATCACACACTTCAACACTTCTATTCCATTCACGTCCTTTGAAACGCATACCCAAATTTTTAAATGGAATTCCTCAACAATTCTCGGATCATTAAAGATCATTTTGGCTAGAGTGGTCTTCCCTATCCCTCCCATCCCCAGAATAGTAGCAACAGGAAGGAGTTCTCCCGCACCCGTCTCTTCTTGGATCAGCCAGTTCACTAGTAACTCAGTATCATTTTCAATCTTTTCTCCCACAATACCAGCTAGCAAAACCGAGGGATCAGTCTCGCGGCTGATGATTGAGTCCACTCGGCGAACTCGATCAGAAGGGCCGTCAAAGATTTGTGATTCGACCAAACCCAAATCAGTCTTACTCTTGGCAATCTCCTCTAGCCTGAGATTGATATCCTTTATTTTGGAACCAATCTCATGAGCAAACAACGGGTTACGAAAGCAAGACAACAAAGGGAAACCACAAGGAGCATTTGCAGAGTAATGAGAACTGGAGCCAGCAGCAAGGCGCTCCTTTGCCTTGATATGACAGAGGTCAATGATGTCATCAGCATCATACATGACATCATTGAGCTGCGTGATCCAGCGCTCTATGGCATTGCTCTTGCTTTGCTTCCTCTCGGCGTCAACCAGAACACATTGGATGTCACAAACGGTCTTGCCGAGCTTCTCGATCTGGCCAGGGATGCCCAGCAGCATGCCGACCTCATCCTGGACCATTTGCATGACTAGTTTGCTAAATGTGGACAAAAAGGCATTGAGTATCATTGCCATCTTTGTTTTGAATGAGAGCTGTAGGTAGTGCTCAGGAGGAAGAGAGATTGGAAAGGGGTTAGCTGGAGAATGTGGTTTTGGATTAAAAGTATTCACCTGAGCTGGAAGATAGAGGTTGGGGAGCAATGGCACATGCAAGATACGGAATCAATGCCGCAATTAATGTGATTGCGATGGGAACTTGGGAAGGCAACCAGGTTTAATTTAATCAAAATTTGTCATAAAACCCTCAGAGGACCATATAATCTTCATTCTGACCTCCAGTGGAAACTAGAGGCGTCCGAATAAAACCTGTCTTTTAAAAAAAAATACCAAGGAGAAAATAATCATACGAAGTTTTTTCAAAAGTCAGGTTATTATAATAGATCTTGGAGGAATAAATAATTTAGTACACAGAAATAATATAACTTGCAAAGAATGACTTAATTTGTATCAATATTTTTTAGAACTTTGTGGATATCCGAAGAAAAAAAAAATTTGCTTTACTAGTTATATTCTTCAACTTAATTAAGTATTAGTCGTATTGGACTGGACTTAATCGACTCTATTTAAAAAAAAAAAAAATAGATGTGGATGGTAGTCTCTCTGTCGCATTTCCACAAATTTTTTTACTATTTTTTTAGATATGCTGTTTTTGGATGGTCCAGAATGTTCAAATCAAGTGATTTTTGAAAAAATAGTAAACAAATTCGGAAAAATATAAAATTTGGTTTGCAAGTACATATTCATTTTATAATCATGTTAAACGGTTCGGATCGACCGTTACGATTTTGAAAAGTCAAATTTTGAGCCGTAGTACGGACCCCATCCGTGCTATGCATAGCACCAGAGCCTCACTCTTAGTTATATATTTAACAAATTAGTTACTTATTAAATGGAGTAACATATGTACAATATATAGCAGCATAAAATCATCACGATTGTTTAACTGAATAATAAAGCAACATAAAATCATCGCCAATTCGCCATAATCTCACTGGTTTCTACCTACAAAGAGCATATACACAGCACATGGGCGGGTTATACTATCATAATGGAGACATTTAGAACGGAGGGCTGGACATCAAAAAGCGGTTGGATTCAATTAATTAGTCATTTTTCTTGGTGCAACTTTCCCAATGCGTCCTCTATGTTTCATAAAAGAGAGCATAGTAACAAGATTTGCGAACAATTCAAATTTGAGCGGTCACCGAATCAATCCGCGTACTATTCAGTTTTCCGAACTTTTTTCAAATTAATCGCAAATAATTCGTGAACTCTACAAACTTTTTCCGAATTTTATGTATTATTCGCGAATTTTACGAATTATTCGCGAACTTTTTCCAAATATTTTTACTTTTTTTTGGACTAAGATCTCAGGTCCGGACTCAATGGATAATTCTGAATTATTTCTCAATTAAACCCGAATTATTCTCGAATCACGAATTTTGACTTTACCGAACCTTTACTGAATCTTTAACTTGTTACTACGAAGGAGACGCAGGTTAGATTTTGTATTGCGGTACTTGTCGGAAGATGCTACAGAAGAACTTTAGCTGCTGGCATCAGCAGGAAAACGGAAGCAGAGGCTTCTATTTTTTTATCTTTTGCTACTTGTGTGAACGCCCTCATGTTGCCATTTGATGAATGGGTAGAAATTGTTTTTTTTTTTTTCTGTTTTGTTTTTTTTAAAGGAATTCTAAGATAGAAGTTTGTATATAGTTTGTTTAGTAAAGTTGGAAGTCAAGCAATCTAACTATTAATATCTTTGTTATTACAACAAAGGATTTTCTCCATCTAAGTTTCGAACCATAAAGAAGTTCCTATATAGTTATCTAACTATAAAAGTAATAAGAAGCAAGAATATCCATAAAAGATTTCATATTTGGATTTCGAACCTCCATTCTCTTACACAAGACATTGATTTTAGCTAAAGCAAATTGTTTTTTTTTTCCTTTTTAATGAATGCTTTTAATCGTATGGCTGAAGTTTTTCCATTTGTTTTCCCGGAATACGTTTGGAAAGTTGATTGTATGGCCCAACAGTTATACAATTTATGCACATTGATTTGTTTTGTATAATTAAGTTTTAAGAAGAAGGTATGAATGTCCTCATTTTTGTCCCCAAGATATTTTTTTCTAATAATAAAATTTCTAAAAATGCCTTTTTCTAATAATAAAATTTGAAAAAAATAAGTGCTCTATTTCATTTTCTCTATATGCAAACAAAAATATTTGCTTTAGATTTTATTTTTATATAAATCAATTTGTTGAAAAATCAACATTCCGAAATTATCAATATCAGTGTATTTTTACAAGCATTTGATACCAATCAAAAGTAAATTGAAATGTTGTAGTCTTTTACATTTGCATAGAGAAAATGATATAAATATTCAGTCTAATCATTTTATTTTGATATTTTAGTTTGAAAGATTAAATTACTAAGGTTTTAAAAATTAAAATATTTGAACTCTTCTCAATTATTGTATGACGAATATTTTAATATTAAGGTCAGACGAAATAAAATGTTGTGACACTTGTTTCATAATGGAGAGCCAGGTTACCGAAGAACTTCATCTGCTTGCGTCAGCAGGACAGCGTAAGCAAAAGCTTCTTTTTTTTTATCTTGTGC
>JAJGRW010000152.1:0-17801 GCA_025461045.1 Carex parvula
AATCACCACTCGAGGTACTCGAAACCTAGGAAAAATAATTTTCTGAAAAAGCTTTCTTACCACGGCGGAGTCGGCGGTTGGGCTTGCCACGGCTTCTACCCATTTTGAGACATAGTCCACTGCTACAAGAATGTACTTGTTGTTGCATGAACTCGGGAAGGGGACCCATGAAGTCAATTCCCCATACATCAAAGAGCTCGACTTCTATAATCCTGTTAAGTGGCATCTCATGTCTTCGGGATATGTTACCGGTTCGTTGACACTTTTCACACTTAAGCACATACTCCCTTGCATCTTTGAAAAGCGTGGGCCAATAGAATCCGGCTCGGAGAACTTTTGTCGCAGTTTTGTTAGTAGATGTGTGCCCTCCATAGGCGGATGAATGGCAGCATTGGAGAATTTGGTTGACCTCTTCTGGAGGCACGCATCTTCTATGGATCCCATCTACCCCTAATTTGGTCGTCCTCCATTAGAATTCTATGCATGTAAAGGGATGGGCTGATTCTGATTAGGTCATCGATCGTGTAGCCAATTGCTTTCCAATGTAGCCTTAGCTCGTGTAAAAGCTTCTCGGTTTGTTCTTTGTTGAGCTCGGAATTCACGATCACCGGATATGTCTCGTCTTTTCCCAGATATTCATAGCGAAGTTTGGGTGGCAGAGGCTTGAGGTCGACCTTTAGTGGTGCGGAATTGGTCGAAATTCCCTCGATTTGAGCTATTTCAGCCTGAGTGCGGACGCACTGGTGGTGAGTGCGGACGCCCTGCTCTCGGTTTGCCGATCTCTGGGACTCATCCTGGTCAGAGTACGGGTGGTGCACTCTTACTGGGTGGTCAGTGCGGACGCACTCGGATCGGACATTTGTCTCCTCGGTTCCATCATGTGGCGGAACTGGCGAGTGCGAGTGGTCCATCCGCACTGGAGATTTGGTGCGGACGCACTAGGCTCGGATGTCTGAATTTGCAGCTTCATCATGCTGAGTGCGGACGCACTGGATGGCAGTGCGGACGCACTGAGGGTCATTTGCATCCATTCTGTCATTTCCGGAGCCGGTTTCTTCTAGGATCTGGTCAAGTTGTTCGTCTACCATCTCCTTCTCTATATGGGCAGCATAATGGAATCTAAAACATCCACTCTACATATAGAATCATTATCATTTGAAGGAAATTTGATGGCATTAAACATGTGGAAATTTACCTTTTTGCCCCCGATGTCAAAGGATATCTTTCCTTCTTTGACATCAATGTTTGCACCTGCTGTGGTAAGGAAGTCACGCCTCAATAGGAGAGGGGTATGAGTATCCTCTTCCATCTCAACAACTACGAAATCCACCGGAACAAAGTATTTACCAATTGTGACAATCACGTCTTCTGCAATTCCTTCGGGATACCTTACCGTCTTGTCGGCCAGTTGTAATGACATTCTTGTGGCTTTCAAGTCAACAAGATTTAGCCTTTGGTAAATAGTTTTTGGCATGAGGCTCACACTTGCGCCTAAATCGCATAGGCACCTCTTGAATTCGGTATCACCAATTACACATGGAATCACAAAGCTTCCGGGATCCTTTAACTTTTGGAGGTAGCTTGTTTAAGAAGAGAGCGCTACACTCCTCATTAAGGGATACCGTGCCCACTTCCTCAATTGTTCTTTTATTGGATAAAATTTCTTTCAAAAATTTAGCATAAGTGGGCATATGAGTAATTGCTTCGGTAAAAGGGATGGTGATATTCAATTTCTTGAGGTGTTCTACGAATTTGGCATATTGTTGGTCAAGTTTGCTATTTACTAACCTTTCAGTAGGTTTTACCTTGGCCGGGTTAGACTTACCCGGTTCTTGTGGTTTTTTCGATGCCGATACGTCCGCATTAGGAATGGGTGCGTCCGTGCTGAGAGGAGTTTTAGGTGGTTGTGTCTCATTTGGTGGTTGTAGGAACTCATCCCCACTGGGCATTTTTGGTCCTTCGTATTCCGTGCCGCTCCTCAAGGTTATGGCCTTTGCTTGCTCCCTTGGATTGATATCGGGTTTTTCCGAAAGTGTGCCTTGTTGACGAGAGGATGAAGATGCTTGTTGTGCTATTTGGGTCTTTAGCATCTTTGTCTTAGTTTCTAAGAACTCAAATCTATTGTTGAGGGACCTCAAGGAATTCGAAATATCGGTATTGGTGTTCCTTTGTTGGTTCATGAACTCGTTTTGAGATATTACAAGACCTTCTATCATTTTTTCTAGTTTGTTGTTTTGAGAAGGTCCTTGATACGAGTTTTGGTTTGACCGATTTTGGAATTGATTGAAATTACCTTGGTATTGATTGGAGTTGTCATTGTCGGTCCTTCATTTGAAATTAGGATGGTTCCACCTCGTGTTAGGATTGTATGTATTTGAGTTATCATTTGGTCTAACCTTATTGTCAATCGGGTCGTTTCTCTTATCACCTTGATTGTAAAACATGGCGTTGACTTGCTCGACTTCCTCTCCTTCTAAGAGGACTTGGCAATCGGAGGTGATATGAGTCGCCTCTCCACAAATACCGCATGAAGCATTTTTCGTCACTGATTTGGCATTTTGCATTTGTGCCATTTGATGTTGCAAGGCTTCCAATTGGGCACGCGGCAGTAACTTCGTCAATTTTCAAGACCCCCGGTGTGGTTTAGGCTCGTCCACCTCTCTTGGCCGTCCACTCTCTTTGGTTGATCGCCATATCTTCAATAATTAGCATGGCTTGTTTGGGATCCGTTTTTGACATGTTTCCTCCTGTGGCTGAATTCAAATGAGTCTTAGTGGTTATTGTGCAACCTACAAAGAAGAATTGAAAAAGCAACCACATGTCAAGGCCATGGTTAGGGCACAAGCGTTGGAGCTCTGCCCATCTATCCCATGCCTCGGTCAAAGACTCTCCCTCAGCTTGCTTGAATGTCGTGATCTTCGTTCGGAAGTGCTGGGTTTTAGATGGAGGGAAGTATTTTCCTAAGAATAACTTCTCCATGTCGTCCCATGTCCTTATGTGGTCACGATTCACGGTCCTTAGCCACGTTCTTGCATTATCTCGGAGGGACAAGTGGAAGCATTTGAGCTTAAGGTTGTCTAGCTCTTCCTATTCTCGAGCGAATGTGCCACAGGATTCTTCGAAAACCGCTAAGTGGGCTTGTGGATCTTCGTTTAGGGCTCCCCCGAACTGACTTTGGCTAAGTAAGTGGATGAGAGAGGGCTTAATGTCGCATGGATCTTAGCCTTGAGGAATGAAACCGAAACGGTGGCCTTGTTGGCGATTGCGGCCATTTCCGTTGTTGTTTGCATTGACACCAAACAGAGGATTGTTATAGAGAATAGGAGGTGGCTCATTGTTGTTGTTGTGTGGTGGCGGTGGGTTGTTATTTGGAGAAGGTGGTGGCGGATTGTTATCGTGAAATCCTTGATTGAGAAGATCTTCTGGATAGTCTTCCACTTCCACCTCAAAGTTGTGTGGCATGCCTAGGGGGGATCTAGACCCGCCATTGGTTGAGAAAGAGAGGATGCGCCGGCTTTGATTTTCGCTGTTTGACTTCTTGTGACCGGTACCAGCGCTCAAGTTCTATGAGAGAAGAAAAGAGATGAGATGTGAAAGAGATAGAATAGAAATAGAGAATAGTAAAGTGCAGAAAATTAAATAAGGAAAGTAAATATTTTTGGATTTTTCTAAAATAAGGAAAGTAAATTTCAGAAATTGTAAAAAGGAAATAAATTATTTTTGGATTTTTAAATTTTCTGAAAATAAAGTAAATAAGGAAACTAAGAATTAAAAGTACTTTCCTAAAATAAAAACTAGTATCTATCCTATTCTCCCCGGCAACAGCGCCAAAAAGCTTGTTGAGTTTATTTTAGATATAGGAATTTTGTACTCTTTTTGCCTTTAATATTTATAAACCTCCGTACTCAATAAATAGGTTAGTTGCAAGCGCACAACCTATCGATCGTAGTATTTAGGTGTCGATCCGCAGGGAGATAGGGAAATACCAATTTTTAATTGAAGAAAACTACTTTCAAAACTAAACAATAAAAGTAAAGAGGGGGATTTTGTTATAAAATCCTAAGTTTGGGTTCAATACCCGGAAGAGAGGAGTTTCAAATAATAAATGTAAATAAAATAAAGAAAAGAAAGATTGGTTTGTTTTCAAGTTTGAGGAGATCTAGGGGTATTCGGTCTACAATTTCTTGCTAATTCTACTTATTCGGTTTGTTTGAATTCATGTTTGATTTGATGAGATTTCTAACCTAAAATGTTATCCAGGGTCACATCCGTGATTAAATAACGTGCCTAGATCACCTAGACCATGAAGCTTGATGTTAGCTTATCCTATCCTCAAATATTGGTACTTCACGATTAAGTCCTTCATACCAATATGCAATCCAATTCAAGGGGTCCTAATTAGGGATTTGCCTTCACGATTAAGTCATTCACCAAACCCTAATCTTAATTCCTATAGTTCTGGTTTGGATATCAAAGTACGGTTGCTTCTAATCCAAAACCTAAGGTATTTATGCTCATAATTTGGTACTCTCATATCCCATCCTAACTACTTTGGTTCTTTCGAATCCAAAGCGGGACTTGTCCAATTCAAGTACTAAACTATGTAATTAGCACAAATGATAAATCACAGAAATTAACAATCAAATCCGATAAAACAATCATAATAAAAACAAATATCCGAATAAGATAGAATTAAACAAGTTCATGCAATGACCTAAACCCCTAGAAAGAGAACTACTCTCTCTTGGAGAGATCCGTAACAAAGTTTGGCAAAAACAATAAGAAATGAAGTAAAGAAATGATTACACCCTTTCTTAGATCCAAAATCTCAATCTTGCTGACTCCTTGCTCGAGTCTTCTTCTTCTCCCTCCTTGAAAAATATTCGGAACTTCGAGAATTTTTGTAGCTCACTCTCTCTCAATTTGTGGAAAATTGATATGTAATCATGGATGTCGAGAGAGATGAAATTCCTCCTCTTTTATAGCCAAAGATCTTGCCCAATTTAGAAGCTGGAAGTGGAGTTAGTGGGTGCACTCCTCAGACTGCCATGTCTATTTTTGACTTCTAAAACGTGTCCCTGATGTGCCAAAAATAGAAAGCCTCTTGAAAACGTGAATTTCTGGCTGTCTGCGGGTCCAGTGCGTCCGCACTGGTGGTGAGTGCGGGTGGTCTGAGTCGCACTGGCTCCAACTTTCCTTTGGTTCCAAGTTTCCTTTTCTGGATTTTCTGTGTTTTTCTCTGAGTGCGTCCGCACTGGCCTTGGAATTTTCTGTTTTCCTGAAGAATCTAAAAGTTGCAAAAATCAGCTAAGTAGTGAGTGCGGATGACCCCACTCGCACTGGAGGTGACTGCGGATGCACTACGCTTGGACTTTTGTCTGTGAAGTTATGTGATGCTGGAAATTTGACTAAGTACTGAGTGCGTCCGCACTGGGAGACTTTTTCTTCGTTTTGCATCGTTTCCTGCATTGTAAAGCTGAGCGAACGCAGTAACTTGATCTAGGTGTATTCTATTCACTTTATATCCAAAATACAAGATATTTGGTGTTTTTTTATGATAAAAAATAGATCGACGGTGTATATAATTTACACCTATCAGTATGTTGTCAAAAACTAATTGTAAAGGTGAAGTTTTATTATAACTAGTTGGCCTGATGCAAATTAGTTCTACTACATGCAAAAGCATGTCCTCAACAAAATATTGGATGTTTAGACTTCATAATTAAATAATGATCTTGCAATTAATTGTAATCTCTGCAAGTCCATTTTGTGTATGAACATGAGCTACATGATGTTCAACATCAATTCCAATAGACATATAATAATCATTGAATGTCTGAGAAACAGCATTGTCTAGACGTATTTTCTTAGTTGGATAATTAGGAAAATGTGCTCTTAATCGATTTAATTGAGCAAGTAATCTCGTAAACGCCTGGTTGCGAGTTGATAATAACTTACATGTGATCATATTGTGATGCATCAATTAAAACTACAAAGTATCTAAATGATCCATATGATGGGTGTATTGGTCCACAAATATCACCTTATATACGTTATAGAAATGTAAGATATTCATTTTGTATTTTCGCTGGTGATGGTCGAATAATCAACTTTTCTTGAGAACACGCAACACATGACAATTCATTAGATTAAAGAATCTTCTAGTTCTTTAATGAATGTTCGCATGAATTCTCTATTATTTTTCGCATCATTATTGATCCGAGATGACCCAATCGGTCATGCCAAACTATAAACATATTATTATCTATAATTTTGGGGTTTACAATAACATGTGCATCAATTACACTAATATATGTGTAGTACAAGCTGGAGAAAAACATAGGTAATTTTTTAATATGCAGTTTTTTATCTGATATTATGCTAGTAATATAAAGATATTCAATATTTTCTTCATTGGTTGTCTCAACATGATACCCACTTCGGCGGATATCCTTAAAACATAGCAAATTCCTTTGAGACTTAGAAGAATATAATGCATCATTAATATAAAGTTGTGTTCCTCCATGCAACAAGAAGGTTGCTCTTCCGGAGCCTTCAATCAATTACTACCAGAAATAGTACTGACATTCGCTTCTTGCATTACTAAATAAGAGAAATATTTTTTATCTTTGAGGATGGTATGAGTTGTTGCACTATCGGCGAGACATATATCTTCATTATTAATATCATTGTTGATCAAAAGAATATCCATTCTTAGGGGTGCAAACGGATCAGATACGGATCGGATATTGGATATCTGTAGATATATACATAAATATTTTTATAATATATATTAAACTATATAGTATATATCTACTATTCGGAAATGGATAATTAAAATTCAAAACCATATCCGTATCCATATCTGCACGGGAATTCGAATACCTATATCAAATTACAGATTCGGATACGGTCGAATATTATCTGATCCGTTTGCACCCCTATTCATTCTTCAATGAAAAAAATTAAAAATAAATAAATAAATGAATAACTATTCAACAATAAAAATAATATAGTTAAACTTGTATTGTCCTTAACAAAAATGCAATAAATACAACTTCAACAATAACAAATATTAATCTATTTTAAACAATTTACTTCTAAGTACCGACATTTTTATTAATATCCAAAGTTTACTACAAATTATTATTTATGCCCAGATTCTGACCCAATATCAAAAAATGCCCAAGCCGGCCAGAAAATGGCCGGCTTACGCCCTCCCTAAGCCGGCCATATTCTGGCCGGCTTAGTATATATTTTTTTTAACTGAAAATAATCTATAAAAAACCAACCCCTTCATCCCAAGGCACACACCCCGAGGCTCATCAGCGAATCACTGTTAAGGTAATTTTTTTTATTATTTTTTTAATTTTATAGAATAATTAATTATATTATTAAAAAATTTAAATTTAATTAAAAAAACCCTAAACCCAAAACCCAAAACCCAAAACCCAAAACCCTAAAACCTAAACCCAAAACCCAAAACCCAAAACCCTAAACCCTATACCCTATACCCTAAACCCTAAACCCTAAATCCAAAACCCAAAACCCTAAACCCTAAACCCAAAAAGAAGTAGTAACCTGTTAATTATTTATTATTTAGTAACCTGACAATTGTTGAGCATTTAGTAACCTGACTAACAATTGTTTACCATTTAGTAACCTGACCATTGTTTACCATTTTCTAAAATGTAGTTTGTTTATCATGGCATTTATTTCATTATACTATGGTGGAAAGATGCTTACTAATGCACACGGAGCTTATTACAACAAAGATGCAGCTCATTCATTATTGATTCCAGATGACATCTCACTTTTGGACCTGAAATCTATAGTTTACACACACATCGGTTACAACCAGAAAGGTGGAACCTAGAATTGGCAACCCGATATTGCCATCCCTCCAATGGGAAATGGATTGTTGCGAACTGGTAGATGAGTGTACGTGGAGAGGCATGTTCGGTTATTTGAGGTCCGAAGGGAATTTTCTAATAGAAATATTTGCCAGAAGAATTTCGGTAGAGCCCAGGGTTGGAAGTTTTGGCTTTGGATCAGCGGCACCATATTATACCCTACAACCAGAAACATACAGACGTGAGATTTCTTTAATCGAACCTGACCCAGAAACCTACAATTACGTCACTCCACCAGCACCCCAACGAAGACACTCAGTTTCATCCCCACCTAGACACCATCGAGGCAGACCAAGACACTCAGTTTCAACCCCACCTAGATCCGTAAATGTGGCGCCTTTACCATTACCTCCCGTATCACCTTACCCCAGACCTGCACCAGTAGATGATGCAACTTGCCCGGACTTTGAAGATATTAATGAAATACCGGAGGACGATCTGAGGAGTGGGGATGAATTTAAGGGAGAAATATGGGGGATTCGGATCACGTGGAAGGTTGCGATGAAGACGGGCCGATTGAAACAACTGAATGGCACATAGGTTGTACTGCTGAGAACAGGCCGCTTAGTGGCCGGACTGATACGCACCCTTTCCCAGACCTCAATGATGTTTCTGAGTATAGAGAAGCAGATATTGGTTATTATAGGCAAAGGATTGAGTACAAAGGTGAGCTGACTACAAATCAATATTTTAAAAGTAAAGAAGATCTAATGAAGAAGATCAGAGAGCACCATATAAAAAAGAATCAGGAGTTCAGATCATACAAAAGTGACAGGGATCGGATTCATCTGGTGTACAAGGACCCAAATTACTGTTACGAGCTTCGGGCAAAGCCAACGGAATGTGCAGACGCATGGATTATAACTAAGCAAGACAGACCTCACACATGTAGGACTGAGCACACGAGGGACGACCACGAATGTCTGACGGCATCACTCATTGCTGATGTCATTGAGAACAACATTAAAAATGACCCGTGTATGAGCATCCGGACGTTGGCAAACATTATTTTGGCTGTGTACAACAATGTGACACCTAAATACAATCGACTGTGGAGGGGTCGTGAGCTTGAAATAGCCCGACAATTTGGGAGTTGGGAGATTTCATACAGCTTGCTGAGACCACTGTTGATGGCAATTTGCTACAACAATCCCGGCTCGACCGACTAATTTCTGACCAGCCCGGTATGGAATAAGGAAACAGGACAAATCATGCCAGGTGTTGCCCAGTTCAGAGCCGTAGCCTGGGCTTTTGGTCCATGCATTGCAGCATTCCAGTACTTGAGACCAGTGATCAGCATATATGCCTGCTTCTTGTCTGGGCGATATGAGGGGAGGCTTTTGATAGCTTGCAGCTACGATGCCGAGAACCAATTGTTGCCTATTGCATTTGTAATTGTGCGGCAGGAGGATACTGAGAATTGAGGTTTTTTTTTGAAGTGGTTGAGGATTGAAGTGCTCGGATGAGTACGTTCATGGGCAATTAGTACATTCCTTGCATCCGTAGCGACATGGGCAACATGGAACCCACTTACAGGGAGTTCATGTATATTGTGACACGCGGTCCCGACAGACAATGGAATGCACTTGCAGAGGTATCCAATTAACTTCTATTTCGTGCGCTCATGTCTTAGCTGTTTGCCGTGACTGAAATTGGCAGAAGGACGACTTTGTTGCAGACTGGTATACTGTGAACTATCTTGTGAGTACTTGGAACTATGTGTTCAATCCAATTGGCAATATAGGAGACTGGCTTGCTAATACTGGAGACAGAATCCTTCCGAGTAGTGGTTGGATTAGGAAGGGGAGGCGAAAACACATCCATCATGTAATGACGATGGATGAAATGGAAGGTAGATGAAGGGGGCATCAGCATCGCCGTTCCACTTCCAATAGGCAACGAAGAGGTATGTAACATTCCTCCAAAATTATTTTTCTTTTCAATTTATACCAACTTACTAAGTAACACATGCAAATGCAGAGGCAAGAAACGTAGCAAATGCGGCAGAAAATGAGCGAATAATGGCGTCGGGAAGTGAGTCCGGAGGGTCATGGCTTAGCACAGCTACAAGCCATTTAGATGCAACCGCTATGTATGCTGAAGCAATGGGAGAGGCAGTTGCCATAGGAGGAGAGGCGGTTGGGGTGCAAGGGGAGACATTTGGGATCCAACCGAGGAGGTCCACTACTAGATGTACAACAAGGGCATCTACAAGCGAAGCAGCGCCATCTGGAACCCAAGCCGGCCCATCTAGTGAGCAACCAGAGCCATCTGGTAGACCATCTCGTAGGGCATCTTTCGCAAGTGGTTTATTTCGGGGATTAAATTTTAGACGTGGTAGTAATAGGTGATTTATATACACGTTGTGAAAATTGTGTGGACTCTATTTGCAATTTGTGTGTACTTTATTATTTTGTACAAAACTACTAAATAAGAAGTAATGAAATTAATTAATACTCAAAGAAATTATAACCTAATCCATCCAATTACAATAAAATACTAATTCTTAGAACCAAACTCAAATGCATTCAAATTTTAAATCCTACTAATACAATATGAATTCTAAACAAGTCTACGTCTTACAACGAGCCTTGAAAGTGCATGGAACAAAATCATCATCGGAATTTACTGATCTAGATCAGTCACAGCAGACGAAGTAGTAACCTTACCAGTACCCGGAACAAACTTATCGTCTGATGCTGGAGGCTCTGGATCAACCTTCTTCTTTTTCAAACCAAAGTCGTAGTGGTTTTCCACAAAGTCATTGTCTGAAATTTCATACCGACCATGTCATCTATTCCATTCTCCCATCTTACATGTCACACAATTCCGGAGATTACGACATACGGGCCAGTTGTTCTTCTTTTCCTCTTTTTTACCTCGATCACTACTTGATCCTCCTCTCGCTGGGTCACGATTGGACATCCTTTTGGCCCCTTCAGACATTGGCCTTTTCACCTCAAAAATTGCCTTATATTTCTCTCTATCCCTTCCTCCCTTTCTCTTTTGTGAGTTGAGTGAATTGTGTGGAGGAGAGAGAAGAAAAGGCATTTTTATAGAGTTTTTGAGGATAAAAAAAAGTACTAAACCGGTCAAAAAATGACTGGCTTAGGGTGGGAGTAAGCCGGCCATTTTCTGACCTGTTTGGGCATTTTTCGATATTGGGTCAGAATCTAAGCATAAATAATAATTTGTATTAAACTTTGGATATTAATAAAAATGTCGGAATTTTTAGTGATGCTTGATATATGTCAAAAATATGTTTTGGCATACAACAGGTATGTCAGCGTACGACAGGTACGTGACCGATGAGCTTTAGAAACATAAAGATAGCATGAATTCTCTTGTTTGCTATTTTGTCACTTTTCTCATTCTTTTTGTTCATTATTTTTCCACTTCTGGTGGAATGATGCATCTTTTCTTCATTACCACATCCATATCTAAGAGTTTGTCCATAAATTATTATCATATTATTTTCCACTTCGGGTGGAATGAAGACAAGAAATATACTCAAAATATTTCTAGAAATCTTCTTATAAAGATTAAATTATTGAAAAAAATAATAATATTAACATATTAGAATTGAATACTATGACAAATTTTTTTTTTTAATACTATGGCTTCAGGCCAGTTGAATAGACATCCGTTAATAAGAATATGATTGCGAATTTCAATACCATGGCTTCGGGTTATTAATGCCATAACTTCATATTATCAATGATAAAACTTCAAGTTATAAATGCCATAACTTCAGGTTATTAACATTATAACTTCAGGTTATGAAAAAGGAGATAAATAAATATAAATAAAAGAATATGTAATTGCATAAATAAATAAATTTAAATGTATTAATAACTTCAGGTTAATATTATATAACTTCTGGTTATTAAATTGCTTGACTGTGCAATTATAAAATTTAATTTGAAATAACTTCGGGTTATATCTTCATCCAGTGACATATAATAACTTTTGGTTATTATATTGATTTTCTATGGAAATTTCTAAAAAAACTTTAGGTTTTTAATTGAGAATAACTGCAAGTTATTATTCATCCAGTGGCCTATAATAACTGCAGGTTATTATATTAATTTTATAATAACAACTGGTTATTTATACTAAAATTTCTAATAGAAATTCAGGTTCTAAACAATTCTAATAATAACTTCAAGTTATTATTCTATTCGGTTAATACGAACTTCGGGTCCTTGAAACATTTACTTTTGATAATAACTTCAGGTTATTATTCTATCATTCACTTCAAGGAATGATTCTTATAAACTAAAACAATTATAACAAATAATGTAAATGAAATTTAAATTAATGAAACATATAATAATCAATCATATAAATTAGTTACAGAATAACTATGCAACTTCTTCCGAGCAAGTCGTGCTGATAACGTGTTATAAAATAAATACAAACAAACATAAACAAGATAGATAGAACACATAAAAGATGACAATCTCTTTATTCATACATTTCTCATGTGTACAATACAAAATTACAAAGTCTCTATTTATAGGCTACAAATTGTAAATGAAAAGTCATCTAAAAAAATTAATTACAATAGTAGTGTGGAAATGAATTCCAATAGTAGTGGAGGATGGATGATTAATATTGAGAGTTACAAAATAGTAAAATAGTTGGACCTCCACATTCTAACAATTTTCAATTTTTTGTTTCAGTTTTAGCCCAAATACGGGGCGCTATTATTAATATGTTTGGATTTGTTTTTTTTTATTCCTATGATTTAAGCAAATTTTAATGTAGTAGTTTAATTTTGAAAGTTTATATTATATTAGAGGAGGGTTCAAATGCCTCCATTTTTCATGCCTCCACCATGCCTCCATTTTTAAAAACTTTAATAACTCAAAATTTAAAACTTAAAAATCAAAATAAAACTGTTGGATATGTTCTAAATCATTTTATCTATGCACGTGTAAAAAATTATGACATTTCAATTTTGTTTTGGTTGTTATCAAGAGCTTGTAAAAAACGCACTAATGTGGATAATTTTTACACGTTGATTTTTCAACTTATTGATTCACATAAAAACAAAATCAAAATGTGATAATTTTTTATGAGCACATAGATAAAATGATGTAGATCATATCCAACGGTTTTATTTTGACTTTTAAGTTTTAAATTTTGAGTTATTAAAGTTTTAAAAATGGAGGCATGGTGGAGGCATGAAAAATGGAGGCATTGGAACCCTCATTATATTATAGGTTAAATTTTGTTGGAGGTCACTAAATTGTGTTCTTTGTTATGAATTGGTCATTCAAATTTGATTTGTCTCTTTATAGCTATTGAATTTTTCATTTGTTCCAATTAAGTTACCCTATAACTTTTTCATCCAAAAAGTTAATAAAATATAACTTTTCCATTGGTGTTTTGAACGGAATGAGCATATTCCGTTAGTATTTTGGACGGAAAAGTAATATAGTGACTTGATTGGGATAAATTAAAAGTTAGTAGCTACAAAGGGACAATTAAACTTGAGTGACTAAATTGTGACAAAGGACAAAGTTTAGTGACCTCCATCGAAATTTACTCTATATTATATTAGTGAGTTATTTGAGTTTAGTTTTATTTCTTGACAAAATTTTGTAACAAATTAATATTTTATATTTTTTCCTTTTTTAATACAAACATACTTTTTTTTTTAAATTCTAGTTTCTGATTTGATTCGGCCAATTCAAATTTCATTTTATTCTGATTCCAGATCGAATTACAGGTTCCGATACCAATTATATATATTTTCATAACTCTATGTAAAACCAGTAAGAATCAAATATGAAATTATGACTAATATTTGTATCACACACAATTGTAATATCACTAAATTGATCAGTACTAAGATGTAGTTTATATATCCACGGCTAGGGACGGACCTATATATTTATAGAGGGGGAGGGGCGACGGCGGAGGCAACTGTCCTCTTTGATTTTGAATATTTATAGAGATTTATATGTTCGGATCAACTTTGTTCATATTGAAATTTTATTTAGTCTCCTCTAAAATTCTGTTTGTAATTGGAATTAAATTTAGAATAAAATTATAATAAAGTTTTGGAATTTTAATTGATAACTAGAATTATAAGTTAGAACATTGAAAATTACAAATGAGAATATTTCTCTAATAAGTTGAATTGTTCTTTATCGATCTGATATTCAATTGATTCTTCCACTAGACGAATATTCTAAATCCGTCCCTATATATCCCGGCTTAAATTACATACCTCAGTTGAAAAATATGTGAACTCCGCACAACAAGTGGGTGTTATTCCAAGGAGTTTGAGAAAAATCTAAACAATTAATGTTTCTTGGACTGGATGAGTTCAGAGAGTGACCGAATGGAGAGGCGGTGGGATCCACTTGACCTTGATGGCTTGATTAGTTCTATTACGGTTTTAATTTGACTTTGATAAGCTGTTGTTGAGTGTTGACCTGAGAGCAGGTCAGCAGAGGAAGAAAAAGGCTTTTTTTATTATTCACAGACTTCTTGGGTTAAGTTTGACAATGTGCACATCGGGTTTGACCCGGCGCTGGGAAACCCTGACCTGGTGTGCTCGAATAAAACCGGGTTCGGGTAAGTTGTAAGCGGATCCAGTGTTTGAAAGGATGACAGAAGTGATTGACTGTGGAGCAAGATGTACTATGAATGCGGGTATTATTTTTTTTTTCTAAATAACCATTAAGAAAATATCCAAATTCGACCCGACAAGTGGTACTTATTGTATCTTCGTTCCAAGTTCACCTCTCAAACTCTACCTAAATAGAATGCATTCTTCTCTGTTTTAAAGGTAAGGCCTTTTCCACCTCTGAAAAAATATTCAAAATTGAGGGAAAGAAGATCATATGGCCATGAAAATATCAGAGATCATAATCTCAGTTATAGTAGTTCTCTCACTCACAGTTCTCTTTATCGTAGACTCTGCAAATTTATTCTTAAACAATCTAGGAACTAGTATATTTAATACCTTGATCTACTTTGCCGTTTGTTATCTCCACGCCAGCCAAATATCTACTATGAAATGGAGGATTGTGATGGTAGCTTTGTCCCTTGGTTTAATAACGGTGATATTTGCTAATCATTTCTACATCAGACCCTGGCGATGGCTATTCGTAACCAATCTAATTTATGGTATCGACTTGGTGGCCATGCAGCCTTTTTTTCTGATGAAATTTTCACCTGATCGGAGGAGCGCAGTTCTATTCACAGCATCCATAACGGATGTGGTTCTGATATTCAATAATCGTGATAATTCGGATCAGTTTACTAAAAATTTCACACTGATTTTAGCAATTATAGTTTATGCAATCCTCTCTGCTTTTCATGTTAAGCAAATGTGGGACCGAAGGTGGAAGGTTGTGGCCATCGCATCAATTTTTGTTCCATCTGTGGTGTTAGGTATTCTCCTCCGCATCTACTGGTACAACAAGGATATGTTATTTGTATTAATTGCAAGCATCAATGCTTGTTTATCCCTTGTGCCATGGCTGTGGCTCATACTTTCCCCAAAAATAATGGCATGGTGGCAAGCATACAAAGAGCAGGAAACAATCCTAGATGAGCAATATGATTTCCTCGAGATGGCCGGATTACCTGCAAGGTTCACAATCAAAGATCTTGAAACAGCAACAACAAACTTTGAAGAACCCATAGGTGAAGGTGCTTCTGGTGCAGTGTTCAAGGGGACACTAACAGATGGCTCTATCATTGCGGTAAAGCGAATCAAATGGCAGTCGAGTGGCGAAACAGAGTTTAGAACAGAGATGACAATTATTGCAAGTCGTCAACATGTCAATTTAGTGCGACTTCTGGGGTTTTGTCTCTCTCCGAGAGGGGACCACTACCTGATCTATCCATTCTTTGAAAATGGGTCTCTTGATGCCTGGCTTTTCAAGGATAACGGAAAGAGAAGCCATTTAACATGGGTGTTAAGGTACCGCATTGCAATTGATGTAGCCAAGGCACTTGCATATCTCCACCATGAGTGCCATCATCGGATCTTGCATCTCGATGTCAAACCTGCAAATATACTCCTTGACGGAGATTTCAGGGCCCTGCTCTCTGATTTTGGTATCTCAAAATTAATTGGGAAGGATGAGAGTAGCGTCATGACCAGAGCAAGAGGAACGGTAATTATTCTTTATATTCCATTGTTTAATCTTAATGGTTAATTTTATCGCTTTAATTACTTGCCAAAGCTTTTTTAAAGTTAATTTATATCAAGTTATTACTAGTTTACTTTATATACTTCAAAAATTAACATCTTACAATATCAACATATTTTGTACCACAAACAGGTTGGATACCTACCTCCTGAGATGCTGGTGCCAAATGCTATTTCGACAAAGTCTGACGTCTATAGCTACGGAATGGTGCTTTTGGAGCTGGTCGGTGGGCGAAGGAACTTGGATTTTGTGGTGGATGAAGAGACTCAAGAAAGACGGAACTCGTATTTTCCTATGATTGTCAGAGAGAAAATGGTGAAAGGTGAGTTAATGGAGGTAGTCGACAAGGGCTTGATCAAAAATGAAGAGATAAGGGAAGAAGAAGTTATTGTTTTATCTCGACTGGCTCTTTGGTGTATTCAAGAGAACCCAATGCTAAGACCCAGCATGACAGAGGTTGTTGAGATGTTGGAAGGTCGCATGCCGGTACATGTGCCGCCGGAAAGCTCGATGTTTATGGTGAAATTTTTGGATGTGCAACCGCCGCATTCTAGTACATTTGGCCTACCTAGGAAGGATGAGGCCCCTCTAATGTCGGCTAATAATTTGTCCATTTCCATTCAATCTGGCAGATAGAAAAGAATTTATATGCTAAGCCAAATGGTTCTTTTGAATATTAGTTTTCTGAACCAGATATACAATGCTTGTAAACTTAATGGATTCTACTGATTCAATTAATTGAGTGATTAGGTATGTGTATAATATAATTAGAGGTCCATTTGCGAGGTAGAACGCAACTTTATTGTGGGGAAAAGAGATAACATCCTAGTAGGATACTAGGATCTCATGTAACTTTTGAAGCCAAAACAAAACTTAAAATAAACCTAGAAAAAGAGCAATTTACATAGCATAACATAGAGCCGACGCCATTTGGAGAAGAGAAAATAGTGTTTCGCTAGGTTTATATAGGGAAAAAGAGAAGAGTCAGTGAGAAATCAGTGAGGAGATCCAAGGATTAAGGCGTGACGAAAGAGTAAAGAATGAAAAACGCGAGACGCGGCGACAGAGTAATGAAGAGAGAGAAAATGCATCGGGAAGGAGAAAAGAGAGAAGGAGAAGCATGCGAGAAAAAAAAAACATCGAGAAAGAAAAAAGAGAGAAAAATGAGAAGGAGATCGAGTTCACTTAGAAAAAAAAAGGAGGAGAAAGAGATCAACGTCTGAGATTTGTTGGATGAACGACTGAGATTGTTTCTGGACAAAGATGATTCAGACCTAGGAAATTCAACGTGCTTTTATAGCAGTAGGTCATGTTTGGTTGGGAAATAACTCATAAATCTGCTGCGATCCTCTGGGATCGTGATTCCAATTCCAACAGTTCACATGTTTTGAGATTCGTGCATAAAATTTGACTTCTTAAAAAAATTCTGAGTTTCATTGGAATTAGAATCGCAGGATTCTGCAATCCCTTAGAATCACAACAAATTCGCTTCCGTTTGGTTGTGGAGTAAGAGGTGGAGTAAATTTCTTACTCCACACTTAAATAGCCAAACGAGAAGTAAAAGAAGAGAAGTAAGGTAGAGTAAGAGGTGAGTTAATCTGGAGTAAGTTATTCCACCGTTTTAGTTGGATTAACTTACTCTATACTTACTTCGTCTGTAGGGTCCACTTTCATAAGTAAAGACTCATTTTTCAGTACTTTATTTCTA
>JAJGRW010000152.1:24439-64325 GCA_025461045.1 Carex parvula
GGAAGTGGGCACGGTATCCCTTAATGAGGAGTGTAGCGCTCTCTTCTTAAACAAGCTACCTCCAAAATTAAAGGATCCGGAAGCTTTGTGATTCCATGTGTAATTGGTGATACCGAATTCAAGAGGTGCCTATGCGATTTTTAGGCGCAAGTGTGAGCCTCATGCCAAAAACTATTTACCAAAGGCTAAATCTTGTTGACTTGAAAGCCACAAGAATGTCATTACCAACTGGCCGACAAGACGGTAAGGTATCCCGAAGGAATTGCGGAAGACGTGATTGTCAGACTTGGTAAATACTTTGATTCCGGTGGATTTCGTAGTTGTTGAGATGGAAGAGGATACTCATACCCCTCTCTACTTGGGCGTGAGTTCCTTACCACAGCAGGTGCAAACTATTGATATCAAAGCAGGAAGATATCCTTGGACATCGGGGGCAAAGGTAAATTTTCCACATGTTTTAATGCCATCAATTTCCTTCAAATGATAATGATTCTATATGTAGAGTGGATGTTTTAGATTCCATTATAGCTGCCCATATGGAGAAGGAGATGGTAAACGAACAACTGGACCAGATCCTGGAAGAAACCGGCTCCGAAAATGACAGAATGGATGCAAATGACCCTCAGTGCGTCCGCACTCAGCATGATGAAGCTGCAAATTCAGACATCCGAGCCCAGTGCGTCCGCACCGAATCTCCAGTGCGGATGGACCACTCGCACTCGCCAGTTCCGCCACATGATGGAACCGAGGAGACAAATGTCCGAGCTCAGTGCGTCCGCACTGACCGCCCAGTGCGGGTGCACCACCCGCACTCCGACCAGGATGAGTCCCAGAGATCAGCAAATCGAGAGCAGTGCGTCCGTACTCACCACCAGTGCGCCAGCACTCAAGCTGAAATAGCTCAAATCGAGGGAATTTTGACCAATTCCGCACCACCAAAGGTCGATTTCAAGCCTCTGCCACCCAACCTTTGCTATGAATACCTTGGGAAAGACGAGACATATCCGGTGATTGTGAATTCTGAGCTCAACAAAGAACAACCGAGAAGCTTTTACACGAGCTAAGGCTACCTTGGAAAGCAATTGGCTACACGATCGATGACCTAATCAGAATCAGCCCATCCCTTTACATGCATAGAATTCTAATGGAGGACGACCACAACCCCACTATTGAAGCTCAATGAAGGCTCAATCTGAATCTAAAGAAGTAGTGAAAAAGGAAATCCTCAAACTACTTGATGCCGGCATCATCTACCCCATCTCCGATTCCAAATGGGTGAGCCCGGTCCATGTAGTACCAAAGAAGGGAGGCACAACAGTGGTAAAGGGCAAAGGTGACAAAATGATATCCACAAGGGTGATCACCGGATGGAAGATGTGCATCAATTACCGAAAGCTTAACAATGCAACAAGGAAGGATCACTTCCCTCTACCATTCGTGGACCAAATGCTCGAGAGGCTAGCTAATCACTCACACTTTTGCTACCTAGATGGGTATAGCGGATTCTTTCAAATCCCTATTCACCCCGATGACCAAGAAAAAATGACTTTTACTTGCCCTTATGGTACGTTCGCGTACCGAAGGATGCCGTTTGGTCTATGCAATGCCCCAGCTACATTCCAAAGAGCCATGATGGCCATTTTTTCCGATTTATTAGAAAATTCCGTGGAAGTTTTCATGGATGACTTTCCAGTGTTTGGAACCTCTTTTGATGATTGCTTATCTAATTTAATCAAAGTTTTATAACGTTGTGAGCAGGTCAATTTAGTGCTATACTGGGAGAAATGTCACTTCATGGTGCAAACGGGGTGGTCCTAGGCCACGTGGTGTCCTCCAAAGGCTTAGAAGTCGACAAAGCAAAAGTGGAGGTGATAAAAAAGTTGCCATATCAGACTTGTGTGAAGGATGTGAGGAGTTTCTTGGGCCATGCGGGCTTCTATCGGTGTTTCATTAAAGATTTTTCAAAAATCTGCAAACCACCTACTAATCTAACAATGAAAGATGCATAATTTATATTTGATGAACATTGTATTGTTGCTTTTGATAGGATTAAGAAGGCACTAACCTCAGCCCCAATTCTCCGACCTCCTAATTGGGATGTACCTTTTGAAATCATGTGTGATGCAAGCGACTTCGCCGTTGGAGCCGTTCTAGGGCAAAGGATAGACAACAAGCCACATGTGATCTATTACGCAAGCAAAGTCCTAGATGAGGCGCAAATGAACTACACAACCACGGAAAAGGAGTTCTTAGCCGTCATATTCGCTATCAACAAGTTCCGACCCTACTTGGTTGGATCTAAGGTGATTGTATACACCGATCATGCGGCAATCCGATACCTCCTCAACAAGAAAGATGCCAAACCACGCCTAATCCGGTGGATCCTCCTACTCCAAGAGTTCGACCTAGAGATCAAGGACAAGAAGGGTACCGAAAATTCAGTGGCGGACCACCTATCACGCATTACCAACAAACCTGAAGAGGATGACATGTCCATAGACGATTCATTCATAGACGAACAACTTTATGTGATCAACCACCAAAGTGCGCCGTGGTATGCGGATTTCGTCAACTACTATGCATGCAGTTTCATACGCCCGGATCTAACCTCTCAACAACGGAAGAAATTCCTTTCAGATGTAAAACAATACTTTTGGGATGAGCTGTTGCTGCTCAAATTAGGGGTAGATGGGATCCATAGAAGATGCGTGCCTCAACAAGAGGTCAACCAAATTCTCCAATGCTGCCATTCATCCGCCTATGGAGGGCACACCTCTACTAACAAAATTGCAGCAAAAGTTCTCCAAGCCAGATTCTATTGGCCCACGCTTTTCAAAGATGCAAGGGAGTATGTGCTTAAGTGTGAAAAGTGTCAACGAACCGGTAACATATCCCGAAGACATGAGATGCCACTTAACAGGATTATAGAAGTCGAGCTCTTTGATGTATGGGGAATTGACTTCATGGGTCCCTTCCCGAGTTCATGCAACAACAAGTACATTCTTGTAGCAGTGGACTATGTCTCAAAATGGGTAGAAGCCGTGGCAAGCCCAACCGCCGACTCCGCCGTGGTAAGAAAGCTTTTTCAGAAAATTATTTTTCCTAGGTTTCGAGTACCTCGAGTGGTGATTAGCGATGGTGACTCTCATTTTATCAACCGCCAATTCGACAAACTCCTATTCAAATATGGAGTCAAACATAAAGTAGCCACGCCATACCACCCTCAAACAAGTGGACAGGTTGAAGTTTCCAATCGTGAGATAAAAAGTATCTTACAAAAGGTGGTCAACACGTCGAGAAAAGATTGGTCACTAAAACTCGATGAAGTGCTTTGGGCATACCGCACCGCTTACAAGACACCAATAGGTATGACTCCCTTTAAACTAGTGTATGGAAAACCATGTCATTTACCAGTTGAACTTGAGCACAAGACATATTGGGCGATAAGAGCACTAAATTTTGACTTGAAAACCGCTAGTGCGAAAACAATTCTCGACTTACATGAATTGGATGAACTGCGCCTCAATGCATACGAAAATGCCAAACTATACAAAGAGAAGACAAAGAAGTGGCATGACAAACACATAATAAGGTGAGAATTTCACGAAGGAGATGTGGTCTTGTTATACAACTCACGACTCCGCCTCTTTCCTGGTAAGTTGAGGTCAAGATGGAATGGCCCATACCAAATCCGAAAGGTGTTCAATCATGGAGCAATCGAGATTTGGAGCGAACGAACGGGTCCCTTTAAGGTGAATGGACAACGCCTTAAACATTACAACCATGATGATTCAGTAGGCGAGGTAGAAGACGCTTACCTAGCCGACCCACACACTTAATAGTGAGCCCAAATCATGTCGAGCTCACGACGTAAAATTGAGCGCTTTTTGTGAGGCAACCCAAGCTTTTTATTGTTTTTCTTTATTTTTCTGCACTTAGGTTAATTTTATATTTTCAAAATTTTAGATTCCCTAACTTGCTAGACTTTCAGGACGAAACATATAAAACGACCCGAGTGCGTCCGCACTGATAGACTGAAGGTCTACGCAGTCTGGAGATTGTATCCGAGACCAGTGCGTCCGCACCCAAGGTACGTTTTTAAATTTTGTGGAAAATTTGGAAATTCAAAATTTTTGTGCCGAGTGCAGATGACCCACCCGCACTGCCAGCCAGTGCGTCCGCACTCGGGTTTTCTCCTTCTTCTTAACCAACCCGACCCCTTCCTTTTTCTTCACGCCTTTTCAATTTCAAAACCCAAAAAATCGGTTTTTCTCTCCCAAAACTCGAAAACCACGTTTCTTCTCAAAATCTCCCTCTCGTCTCTCTTCTCTACCACTTTTCTCTTCTCCTCTCTCTCTTTTTCTCTCCAAAACTGAAAATCCAACTTCTCTCAAGCCGCTCAAGCGCCGCTTCTCTAAAACTCGGATTTCTTCGTGTTTTGTCGAAATTTTTGTGATCTACAACGAGGTTTGATCCCTCCTTACTCTTAATTTCATTATTTACTACTTAGATCTGTGAAATGGTACCAAAAATCAAAGAAATCGACCAAATGGGTGAAAACGGTTCAAATTCGTCCACCCCGTGCGAGTGCGCCACCCGCACTGCCATCCAGTGCGTCCGCACTAAGCTTGGGGGAAAACCTAACCAGACCTAATTTTTCTTTTTTGGCTAAGTACCCAGTGCGAGTGCACCACCCGCACTAGGCTCGGGAAAATCCAAACCAGCCCAGCATTTTACAAAAATTTTGGTTAAGTACCCAGTGCGGCCGAACTAGGCTCGGGAAAAATAAAAAATTACCTTGAATTGAACCAGAATTGAACTGTTTGTACACTTTGCGTCCGCACTCAGGACTAGTGTGTCCGCACTCAGCCCAAATTTAATCAAAATTTTCAAAATTTTAATTCTTTCTATCTTTTCATTGCAGTAAGAATGCCGAAGAAAACCGCTGCCAAGAAGCAAAGGTTTGAGAAAGGCCAAGGCAGTCGCCAACCACCTCCTTACCCACCCGCCGTACCGCTTAATGAGGATCAAGAAATACGGCGTAGCATTCTGGAGTACCACCGAACCATAGAGCCATCCCGGTGGATTGCCGGGACACTCTCCACACGCTCGGCCTCCTCGATTCGGTGAAAATGCTCACCGAGCGAATTGGGCTATGGGAATTCCTTTGTGACGAGCTCCCAACCTACAAAGCCATCACCATCGAATTCCTCTCCTCATTTGAATTCTACCGGGCCTCACGAGTAATGCAATTCAACCTTGGGGGCTTTTCTCATCAGATGCACACCACCAAGCTCATGGCCGCATTCGACCTACCCACCGCCAATATCGATCAGATGCGCACCCTTCTCGACTTCTTTCACGACATGAGTGAGGCCCAGTTTCGCATCTTCACGTGCCATGATGGGATCCTCAGCCAGCAAAGGGTCAAGAATGTCCTCCATCCGGCAATTCGATATCTCCAGTGAGTACTTTCTCATACTCTCTTTGCCCGAGGGGAGACCGTATCGTCTTCAACCTCGGAGATATGATGTATGTGTGCAGCATGCTTCGACGGAACAATGGCAGGATGGAATACATGCCGCATATCGGGTACCATTTGGCCAAACACATGCAAAATGTGTCGCACAACAGGCAATCGGGCGGGAAAGTTCGAATCGGGGGATCATTACAAAGATTGCCCGGCACTTGCAAATACCAACCAGAAATGATATGGTGCTCGGCTACACTATAGTTGACCTCGATGGTTTGTTTAGGGCGAGGCTCATACGGTGGGATGATATTGAAGATGCTTGGATCAACTTGGGGCCAAGCAACGGCATCCGACACAGGTTGCCTCTTCAAACTCAAATTGACCCATTGAACACTGACACTTGGAAAATTGTAGATGAGCCAATCGATCCGCCGCAACCCCTACCACAGCCACCATTTGAGCTTCCACCACATCCCGCAGCACCCGATGCCGCACAACCACAAGGAGGCCCAACAAACCAGCAAATTTGGGATTTCATGCAAACCATGCAAACCTCCATCAATGACTTGCGCATCGACATTATTGGCTGCATGGATTCCTTTGACCGCCGTATTGATGAGGTCGAGGCCGAGGCCGCCAGGGCGACATACTACTCCCGCAAGGTAGCCATGAGCACAAATCCACATTTTGAAGATGATCCACCGACACCACCATACCAAAGACAGGCCGCTCATAGGAGAGAGCAAGAGATGGCACGGGAGCGTGAGGATGCCGATGACATGGATTGCGACGAGGATTGATCCCACGTAGCACCACCACCACCTTACGCTAGTACAGTAGTTCATGTTTCTTCTCTCTTTTTAGTTTATTTTACGCACTGAGGACATTGCTTTATTTAAGCTTGGGGGACGGGAAGAAATTATATCTGCATGCATGTTTATTTTCAGTTTTTCGAAACTTTTTAGGATTTATAACCTTGCTTTTTACTTGACCATGAATATGATTTGTGATTTTGAACTTAATTGCTTGAGATTACGAATTTGTCAAGACGTTTTACGAGGTTGTGAAAAATAGAGTCTTGTATAATTGGACTTAATTGTCTAAAAATGCATAAAGTATAAAATCATGTTTAAATTTTTATGTTAAAGGTTGGCAAAAATTTTGATAAACGTGAGTGATTGACAAAAATTAAAAGTATTCTTGCACGATTTTTGCGAATTTTTGGTAAAACCCTTAAAATAATTTGAAATGACGACATAATTTGGCAAAAAACTTTGTGGAAATAAAAGTGTTTGAAATTAAGACATTAGGAACTTAAATTTATTAGAGAAGCCATTTAGATTTGGAATTTTAAATTGAGAAAAATTAGGATTCCATAAGTATGAAAGAATACTTAGGGATGTGTGTATTCATGATATGTGCATAAATGTTGAGAAATTAGGTAAAATTAAAAATTTTGGAAAATAAAAAAATGCGACTCCAATGACCTATGTTACGGCTTCATGACGTACTTATGGTTATGAGTCCTTAGCACTCCTGCTCCGCTAGTCTCCCGATAAAATTGACATTTATGTTAGTGGAAGGGTAGATTATGAGCATGCAAAGCACCCTTGAATTAGAACGGTTGGATATAGTTAACTACTTGTGACTAACCGGTGCTTAAATGATGGGAAAAATAGTGCTAAATCATGAAAGAAAAAAATCAAAATGAGAAAATCAAAAGCAACAAAATAATAGGAATATGCATGTATCAACACACGAAGTTCGTGATTTTCTAGCCCAAGTTTGATTCAAGCTTGGGGGTATTTTGAAAATTCTACATTTAAAATGATATATCTTTCAATAAATTTGGGTAAACGAAGTTCACAAATTCGAAAGCCTTTAAGGAAATAAAAGTTAGAGTAATTGAATTATGGGCTGATTCATAATTATTCGAGGGTTGAACTTGGAATTTGGGAAATATGCATGGAGATTTTTAAATTTTGGCAAGATCATACAAGTTTTTCATTTGAGAAATATAAACTTGATATAAGGGTTGAATTATAGATCGAATTTTAGTTCAAGTTTAGATGTTGCTTGGGGACAAGCAAAGTTCAAGCTTGGGGGTATTTGATAGGTGTAAATTATATACACCGTCGATCTAGTTTTTATCTTAAAATAGCACCAAATATCTTGTATTTTGGATTTAAAGTGACTATAATACACCTAGAATCAAGTTACTGTGTTTGCTCGGCTTTACAATGCAGGAAACGATGCAAAATGAAGAAAAAGTCTCCCTGTGCTGACGCACTCACAGCCAGTGCGGACGCACTCAGTACTTAGTCAAATTTCCAGCATCACAGAACTTCACAGACAAAAAGTCCGAGCGTAGTGCGTCCACAGTCACCTCCAGTGCGAGTGGGGTCATCCGCACTCACTGCTTAGCCGATTTTTGCAACTTTCAGATTCTTCAGGAAAACAGAAAATTCCAAGGCCAGTGCGGACGCACTAAGATCCAGTGCGGACGCACTCAGAGAAAAACACAGAAAATCCAGAAAAGGAAACTTGGAACCAAAGGAAAGTTGGAGCCAGTGCGACTCAGACCACCCGCACTCACCACCAGTGGGGACGCACTGGACCCGCAGATAGCCAGAAATTCACGTTTTCAAGAGGCTTTCTATTTTTGGCACATCAGGGACACGTTTTAGAAGTCAAAAGTAGACATGGCAGTCTGAGGAGTGCACCCACTAACTCCACTTCCAGCTTCTAAATTGGGCAAGATCTTTGACTATAAAAGAGGAGGAATTTCATCTCTCTCGACATCCATTATTACATATCCATTTTCCACAAATTGAGAGAGAGAGAGAGCTGCAGAAATTCTCGAATTTCCGAAGGTTTTTCAAGGAGGGAGAAGAAGAAGACTCGAGCAAGGAGTCGGCAAGATCGAGATTTTGGATCTAAGAAAGGGTGTAATCATTTCTTTACTTCATTTCTTATTGTTTTTGCCAAACTTTGTTATGGATCTCTCCAAGAGAGAGTAGTTCTCTTTCTAGGGGTTTATGTCAATGCATGAACTTGTTTAATTCTATCTTATTCGGATATTTGTTTTTATTATGATTGTTTTATCGGATTTGATTGTTAATTTCTGTGATTTATCATTTGTGCTAATTACATAGTTTAGTACTTGAATTGGACAAGTCCCGCTTTGGATTCGAAAGAACCAAAGTAGTTAGGATGGGATAGGAGAGTACCAAATTATGAGCATAAATACCTTAGGTTTTGGATTAGAAGCGACCATACTTTGATATCCAAACCAGAACTATAGGAATTAAGATTAGGGTTTGGGGAATGACTTAATCGTGAAGGCAAATCCCTAATTAGGACCCCTTGAATTGAACTGCATATTGGTACGAAGGACTTAATCGTGAAGTACCAATATTTGAGGATAGGATAGGCTAACATCAAGCTTCATGGTCTAGGTGATCTAGGCACGTTATTTAATCACGGATGTGACCCTGGATAACATTTTAGGTTAGAAACCTCATCAAATCAAACATGAATTCAAACAAACCGAATAAGTAGAATTAGCAAGGAATTGTAGACCGAATACCCCTAGATCTCCTCAAACTTGAAAACAAACCAATCTTTCTTTTCTTTATTTTATTTACATTTATTGTTTGAAACTCCTCTCTTCCGGGTATTGAACCCAAACTTAGGATTTTATAACAAAACCCCCCTCTTTACTTTTATTGTTTAGTTTTAAAAGTAGTTTTCTTCAATTAAAAATTGGTATTTCCCTATCTCCCTGCGGATTGACACCTAAATACTACGATCGATAGGTTGTGCGCTTGCAACTAACCTATTTATTGAGTACGAAGGTTTATAAATATTAAAGGCAAAAAGAGTACAAAATTCCTATATCTAAAATACTCAACACATACCTAATATTTTCCATATAATAATTTTTGGATGTACGGTATATGTTTCAATTGCTCCACCACAACGCACTAAAATGGGACCTCAAAGGAAGTTGAGAATTTATGTTGGATTTGAATCTCCATCTATAATAAAATATTTAGAATGTATGACAGGAGATTTATTCACGGCTAGGTTTGCCGATTGTCATTTTGATGAATCAATATTCGCAACATTAGAGGGAGAAACTAATCAGCTGCAAAAAGATATTAGTTGGAATGAGTTATTATTATCTCATTTTGATCCTCGTACTAAAGAATGTGAACTAAATGTTCAAAAGATAATTCATTGGCAAAGATTAGCTAATCAATTGTCAGACACATTCACAGACTCAAATAAAGTGACCAAATCACATATGCCAGCTGTTAATGCTCCAATTCAAGTCGATGTCCCTGTTAGACAAACTAATAATTATAACACGCATGAAGTGTGGAAGACCAATCGATTCCAAAGATAAAAATTCTCGAAAAAGAAAAGGAGCAAAAAATGAAAATGGTCAAGTCGAGGATATGATAATTTCAGATAAAACTCCAGAAGAGAATCAAATTATAAGTAATGTTGGAGTTCCAGCAGAAACTCAGATACCTGAAATTCATGAAAAGGAAGAGATCTCGATAAATTATATCATGAATGGAATAAGATGAAACGAGATGAAATTGAGGTCAATGATATTTTTGCATATAATATAGCGCTAAATATAAAATATTGAGGATCATGACCTGAAGTCTATTAAGAATGTCGACAAAAAAATGATTGGTCAAATGGAAAGGTGCAATTGAGGCACATTTAAACTCTCTTGAAAAATAAAAAGTTTTTGGGCTTGTAGTCCCAATACCTAAAGGTGTAAAACTAGTAGGATATAAATGGGTATTTATGTGAAAAAGAAATAAGAAATGTGAAATTGTAAGATATAAAGTGTGGCTTGTCGCCCAAGGTTTTTTACAAAGACCTGGAATTGATTATGAACAAATATACTCACCTATGGTGGATGCAACAACTTTTCGGTACATAATTAGTCTGGCAGTCCATGAAGAACTTGATTTGCGCCTAATGGATGTTGTAACAGCCTATTTTTATGGCTCGCTTGATAATGATATTTTTATGAAAATCTCTGAAGGATTTAAGATGCCTGAAGCATGTAATTTCAGTTCTTGAAAACATTATTCAATTAAATTGAATAAATCTTTATATGGATTAAAACTATCTGGATGCATGTGATAACCGTCTCAGTGAATATTTATTGAAACATGGATATAAAAATGGTACAATTTGTCCATGTATTTTCATGAAAAGATCTGGAAATGAGTTTGTTATAATTGCAATTTGTATTGACGATCTAAATATCATTTAAAATCCTGAAGAGCTTCCAAAAACAATAAATTGATTAAAGGAAGAATTTGAGATGAAAGATATTGGGAGAACAAAATTTTTTCTTGGATTGCAAATTGAACATTTGAAAAATGGTATTTTTGTGCACCAAGAAAATTATATTGCAAATGTGTTGAAACGATTTTATATGCATAAATCACATCCATTAAGCACTCAAATGATTGTAAGATCATTAGATGTGAATAAATACCCTTTTAGACCTCGAGAAAATGATGAAGAACTACTTGGTTCTGAAGTACCATATCTTAGAGCAATAGAAGCACTTATGTATCTTGCAGGACTTACAAGACCTAATATATCATTTGCTGTAAATTTATTAGCAAGATATAGGTTTTTCTCCTACACGAACACATTGAAATGAAATCAAACATATACTTTGCTACCGCCGAGGTACAATGGGTATGGGTTTGTTCTTTTCAAATGTATCCAAATCAAATTTATTGGATATAGGAATGCTAGATATTTGTCTGATATACACAATGGTCGTTCTCAAACAGGCTATTTGTTTACATGTGGTGGAACAACTATTTTGTGGCAATTTGTGAAACATACTATAACAGGCACATCCTCTAATCATGCAGAAATTTTAGCAATACACGAAGCAAGCCAAGAATGTGTTTGGTTAAGATCTGTGATTCAACACATTCACCAGACGTGTGGCTTGTCTTCTGGAGAAATGATCCCGACGATCATATATGAAGATAATACTGCATGTATTGCTTAATTAAAGGAATGATACATTAAAGGAGATAGAACAAAACATATTTCACCAAAGTTCTTTTTCACACATGATCTCCAAAAGAATAATGTTATTAATGTTAAGCAAAACCGTTCAAGTGAGAATCTAGCAGATTTATTCACTAAGGTGCTCCCTACTGCAATATTCGAAAAGTTAGTTCGTAATATTGGAGTTCGTCGACTTAAAGATCTTAATTGATGTTGTAATGAGGAGTTAATATGCACTATATTTTCCTTAACCATGGTTTTTTCCATTGGGTTTTCCTGGTAAGGTTGTAGTTGCGTATTTAGAAGAATATTGTATTCTTTTTTCTTCACTAGGTTTTTATCCCTCCCATAAGGTTTTTTCTAATAAAGTTTTAATGAGGCATATTCTTATGAACATCTAAGGGGGAGCGTTAGAAATATAAATGTGGATGTCCAACTATTTTTTATCCCTCAATATTAATCACCTCATCCCCATTACTATTGGAATTCGTTTCTCCACTACTATTGTAATTAATTTTAGATGACTTTTCATTTACAATTTGTAGCCTATAAATAAAGACTTAGTAATTAATCTTGTATTGTACACATGAGAAATATATGTAGAGACTTTGTAATCTTGTATTGTACAAAACAAACTCCCATTTTTTCGAAGTTTCTGACATCCCCCGATATTTTTTGCTGCCTACTTAAAAGTTAAAATAGACCGATCTTTCCAGTTCCACCAAACTTTTGGTACACTTGGCCGATTTTATTATTTAAACCCAAATCCACCAAGTTTTTATATGAAACCCGTCTAACCGTGTAAATCGAATAATAATTGGCTCGGATCTGGCCAATTCCCCTCCGAATCAGCCGATTTTACATTATATTATCATTTTCTTATTGTCATCATTATCATTATTATTTTTATCATCATCATAGTCATCTATGTTTGATACGTACACTGGGTGACTACATGATAGTATTATTTATCGACCTTTCTCGCGCTGTAGAATCAATGGCTCTATTTTCAGTCTTCAGGGACAATTGCTAGTAGAGAAAGCAGGATTAGGGCTGCTCATGAGTCGAGTTGAGGGCAACTTGAATTAACTCGTGAACTCATGAACCGAGTTGAGTCTGAGTTACTAATTCAGTTTTGAGTAAAAAAACTCAATTTGGATTCAACTCGTGAACAACTTGAGTAAACTCGAGTTGACTCATGACTCGTAGATAGTACACAGTTTATCAAATTAAAAATTACCAAAACAAAGTCTAATAAATAAATAGTACATAGTTTATCAAAATAGTACACAATTTAAAACTTTAATAAGGAAATAATGGCAAATACATAATTAAATAGTACAAAGTTTACCAAATTACTAAATAGTACAAAGTTTAACAAAACATTACATAGTTTACCAAGTCAATGAGTCAACCGAGTTGATTCCGAGCCGAGTTAGAGGCAACTTGGATTCAACTCGTGAAACAACCGAGTCAATGAACTCAAGTCAGTTTCAACTTGAGTTGTTGGTGAGTTGAATCCGAATTAATTATGAACGAATTATGAGTCATGAGTTTTTGGTGCACCCCTAAGCAGAACGCACACAATAGGGACCGTGCAAGTTCGAAGGAAAGAAAAAAATGACAAAAGGATACGGGGATATCTTTTAATTGGTTAGTAATATAGTGAATTAGTGATCATGTTAAAGGGGAAACAAATATAGATTATATAGGAAAAAAATTATAAAATAACTTTTTTTTGAAAAAAGTTCAAACAAAATTCTCTTTTAAATATTTTTGACAAAATGCCCTTGTGGGACCACATATACACTCTCATTTACTCTCTTTTCTTTTCCTCCCATTTACTCCTAACTATTTCAGTCTTTTCTCGTCAAAATTTGGTTTGTGTGATCAGATACTATGTGAGCAAATTGTCAGAACATATTCATGCGTACATATAATTGATATATGTTATAATTTTGTGACTACATTAAAGTGCTCTTTGAATCTATTATTATTTTTATTTCTGCTCTCATGTGATAAATAATAATTCTCATCTAGGTAACCATTTAACTAGAAAAAACCAAAAAATAAAATTGGAGTGAGGATAGAATAAAAAAGAAAGGATCATGAACTCTAGCTCATAACTGAAATAGCATTTTCATTTGTTTATATGTTATAAAAAAATTTGAAGGGAAATAATGACAAAACACACCCACAATAATGCTTTATTCCAACAAGTGGATGCCAACGGATATAGCTAGATCTCATCCTCATACAGAGCTTTATTCCCCATTTCCTGAATAGCTGACGATTCAGAGAATACTGGTACAGCCACTGGTACAGTACTGGTAGCTGAGTGAACAGAAAGAATTGAGTTTTTGGGGCTAATTCAATTTTGCAGAAGATGTTCCAGCTTGTTGTTTGCTGGGGACATAAGTTGGGAATTTATGCTTAGTAATAACACTTAAAAAAAGTACAAATGCAGTTGTCCCGCTGCATGACTGTGTTTTTGTTTTGGCACGAGTTTTTGAGTTTGCATGCACTGTTGTGGTAGAGAATTCTTGAGTTTGCAAAGCCACCGGTGTGTGAGGCAGATAGATTGAGTTAGTAAATTCTGTTTATCTAACACTATGTAATTAAATCTATGGTAATAGATGAGCTGTTTCCTGTTTCAGCCATTTTTCAAAAATAAGAAAAAAAAGTTCCCCCTTTTGCACCTCAAAACAACTTTTGTCCTTGCTTAATTCAAGTTAGATTCCACTTCTTCATTATGCAAAATTCTTCCATCAAGTAATTTGAAATGATTTTATATGCATCAAGTAGTAATTTGAGCCATTGACTGTACCATAAATTTGAATGTACTGTAATTGTAGGAGGCACATCAGGATTATTCTTTTTATTTTTGTTAATGTAAGCTCAAATTTTTTATTCTGTTTCATAAAACTACAATCTAGTTTATGTTAGATTTTAATTTGGAGCATTAAATCAACATAATCAAAGGAATGGCCTTCTACAGCTCAATATGAAACAGAATAACGAAAGATCAGTTCTTGTATTAAGTCCATTAATTCATCAAAATCAAAGTTTAAAAGAGATAAAACAGACAGAAGTACGTAACGACTAAGCATAACTACCAGACAGCGACTCCACATCCATAAAATTCACTACAAACATCGAGCTTTCGGGAGGCACATGCACCGGCATGCGATGTTCTAGCATCTCAACCACCTCTGTCATCTTGGGTCTTAGCATCGGGTTCTCTTGAATGCACCAAAGAGCCAGTCGAGTTAAGATCGCAACTTCTTCTTCTCTTATGTCTTCATTCTTGCTCAAGGTCTCATCGACTACCTCCATCAGCTCACCTAGCATCATTTTCTCTCGAACGATCTTAGGGAAATATGTGCCCCGTCTTTGTTGAGTCTCTCCATCCACCAATATCATGAAGTTTCTTCGTCCACCAACTAGCTCGAAAAGCACCATTCCGTAGCTATATACGTCAGACTTGGTCGAGATAGCATTTGGCATCAGCATCTCAGGAGGTAGGTAACCGACCTGTTGGTGGTACAAAATATGTTGCTCTGGTAACATGTTTTAATTGGTAGTATATAAAGTGAACTATTATAACTTTATATAATTTAGCTTTAAAGAAATTAAGCTTTTTGGCATGTAACCAATGAGATATTAATAATAATTGGAGAATACATTTTGAAACATCAAAATTGAACAATGGATTATTTATCAATATTAATTATTTATCAATATTAATTACCGTTCCCCTTGCTCTGGTCATGACACTGCTCTCATCCTTCCCAATTAATTTTGAAATACCAAAATCTGATAGCAGGGCCCTGAAATCTCCATCGAGGAGAATATTTGCAGGTTTGACATCGAGATGCAAGATCCGATGATGGCACTCATGGTGGAGATATGCAAGTGCCTTGGCTACATCAATTGCAATGCGGTACCTTAACACCCATGTTAAATGGCTTCTCTTTCCGTTATCTGTGAAAAGCCATGCATCAAGAGACCCATTTTCAAGGAACGGATAGATCAGGTAATGGTCTCCTCTTGGAGTGAGACAAAACCCCAGAAGGCGCACTAAATTGACATGTTGCCGACTTGCAATAATTGTCATCTCTGTTCTGAACTCTGTTTCGCCACTCGGCTGCCATTTTATCCGCTTTACCGCAATGGTAGTACCATCTGTTAGTGTCCCCTTGAACACTGCACCAGAAGCACCTTCACCTATGGGTTCTTGAAAGTTCATTGTTGCTGTTTCAAGATCTTTGATTGTGAACCTTGCAGGTAATCCGGCCATCTCAAGGAAATCATATTGTTCGTCTTGGATTGTTTCCTGCTCTCTGTATGCTTGCCACCATGCCTTTATATTTGGGGCACACATTAGCCACAGCCATGGCACAAGGGATAAACAAGCAATGATGCTTGCAATTAATACAAATAACATATCCTTGTCATACCAGTAGATGCGGAGGAGAATACCTAACACCACAGTTGCCACAAAGATTAATGCGCTGGCCGCAACCTTACCCCTTTGGTCCCAGATTTGCTTAACATGAAAGGCAGAGAGGATTACATAAACTATAATTGCTACAATCAGCGTGAAAATTCTATTAAATTGTTCCGAATGTTCACGATTATTGAATAGCAGGGCCAGATCTGCTATGAATGCTGTGAATAGAACTGCGCTCCTCCGATCAGGTGAAAATTTCATCAGCAAAAAAGGTTGCAGGGCCACCAAGTCGATACCATGTATTAGATTGGATACGAATTTCCATCGCCAGGGACTGATGTAGAAATGATTAGCAAATATCACCGTTATTAAACCAAGGGACAAAGCTACCATCACAATCCTCCATTTCATAGTAGATATTTGGGTGGCATGGAGATAACAAACGGCAAAGTAGATCAAGGTATAAAATATACTAGTTCCTAGATAGTTTAAGATTAAATTTGCAGATTCTACAATAAAGAGAACTGTGAGTGAGAGAAATACTATAACTGAGATTATGATCTCTGATATTTTCATGGCCATATGATCTTCTTTCCCTCAATTTTGAATATTTTTTCAGAGGTGGAATAGGCCTTACCTTTAAAACAGAGAAAAATGTATTTTATTCGGGTAGAGTTTGAGAGGTGAACTTGGAACGAAGATACAATACTACTTGTCGGCTAGAATTTGGATCTTTTCTTAATGGTTAATTAGAAAAAAGAATATTACCCGCATTCATAGTACATCTTGGTCCACAGTCTATGACTCTATTCTGCACATCTCACTTCTGTCATCCTTTCAAACACTGGATCCGCTTACAACTTACCCGAACCCGGTTTCCCAGCGCCGGGTCAAACCCGATGTGCACATTGTCAAACTTACCATGTGAATAATAAAAAAAGACTTTTTCTCAGGGTCAAATTAAAACGGTAATATAATTAATCAAGGTCAAGTGGATCCCACCGCCTCTCCATTCGGTCACTCTCTGAAGTCTCAACTCATCCAATCCAACGACGCTTAGTCGAACTTGCAAAAATACTTAAGTCAAGAAACATTAATTGTTTAGATTTTTCTCAAACTCCTTGGAATAACACAAAATTTTCAACTGAGGTATGTAATTTAAGCCGTGGATATAAAGGGACTGATTTAGAATATTCGTTTAGTGGAAGAATCAATTTAATATCACATAAAGAACAATTCAACTTATTATTTCTAATATTTTCAATGTTGTAACTTATAATTCTAATATCAATTAAAATTCCAAAAAATTATTATAATTTTATTCTAAATTTAATTCAAATTACAAATCAGAATTTTAGAGGAGACTAAATAAAATTTCAATATGAGCAAAGTTGATCCGAATCGGATAAATTGATTGGAATCGGCTGAATCAAATTAGAACTCGGATTTAAAAAAAAGTATGTTTGTATTAAAAAAGGAAAAAAAATGTAAAATATTAATTGGTTACAAAATTTTGTTAAGAAATAAAACTAAACTCAAATAACTCACTAATATAATATAGGGTAAATTTCAATGGAGGTCACTAAACTTTGTCCTTTGTCACAAATTGGTCACTCAAGTTTGTCCCTTTGTAGCTACTAAACTTTTCATTTATCCCAATCGAGTCACTCTATTACTTTTTCGTCCAAAATACTAACGGAATATGCTCATTTCGTTCAAAACACCAACGGAAAAGTTAAATTTTATTAATTTTTTGGATAGAAAAGTTATAGGTTGACTTAATTGGAACAAATGAAAAATTCACTAGCTATAAAGAGATAAATCAAACTTGAATGACCAATTCATAACAAAGAACAAAATTTAGTGACCTCCAACGAAATTTAACCTATAATATAATATAAACTTTCAAAATTAAACTACTACATTAAAATTTGCTTAAATCATAGGAATAAAAAAACAAATCCAAACATATTAATAACAGCGCCCCATATTTGGGCTAAAACTGAAACAAAAAATTGAAATTTGTTGGAAATATAAATGTCGATGTCCAACATTTTGTAACTTCCAATATTAATCATCTCATCCTCCACTACTATTAGAATTCATTTCCCCACTACTATTGTAATTAATTTTAGATGACTTTTCATTTACAATTTGTAGCCTATAAATAGAGACTTTGTAATCTTGTATTGTACACATGAGAAATGTATGAATAAATATATTGTCATCTTTTATGTGTTCTCTCTATCTTGTTTATGTTTGTTTGTATTTATTTTAAACACGTTATCAACACGACTTGCTCGAAAGAAGTTGCATAGTTATTCTGTAAGTAATTTATATGATTGATTATTATATATTTCATTAATTTAAATTTCATTTACATTTTTTATTATAATTATTTTAGTTTATAAGAATCATTCCTTGAAGTGAATGATAGAATAATAACCTGAAGTTATTATTTGAATTGTTTAGAACCTAAATTTCTATTATAAATTTTAGTATAAAATAACTAACAGTTATTATAAAATTAATATAATAACCAGCAGTTATTATAAGCCACTGGATGAATAATAACTTGCAGTTATCCCAATTAAAAATCTGAAATTTTATTATAAATTTTCATATAAAATCAATATAATAACCAGAAGTTATTATAGGTCACTGGATGAAAATATAACCCGAAGTTATTTCAAATTAAATTTTACAATTGCGCAGTCAAGCAATTTAATAACCATAAGTTATATAATATTAACCTGAAGTTATTAATACATTTAAATTTATTTATTTATGCAATTTACATATTCTTTTATTTATATTTATTTATCTCTCTTTTCATAACCTGAAGTTATGATGTTAATAACCTGAAGTTATGACATTTATAACCTGAAGTTGTGGCATTTATAATCTGAAGTTATGGCATTGATATCCTGAAGTTATGGCATTAATAACCCGAAGCCATGGTATTGAAATTCGCAATCATGTTCTTATTAGTGGATGTCTATTCAACTGGCCCGAAGCCATAGTATTAAAAAAAAAAATTCTGTCATAGTATTCAATTTTAATATGTTCATATTATTATTATTTTTCAATAATTTAATCTTCATAAGAAGATTTCTAGAAATATTTTGAGTATATTTCTTGTCTTCATTCCACTAGAAGTGGAAAATAATATGATAATAATTTATGAACAAACTCTTAGATATGGATGTGGTAATGAAGAAAAGACGCATCATTCCACCAGAAGTGGAAAAATAATGAACAAAAAGAATGAGAAAAGTGACAAAATAGCAAATAAGAGAATTCATGCTATCATTATGGTTGTAAAGCTCATTAGTCACGTACCTGTCGTACACCAACGTACCTGTTGTATGCCAAAACATATTTTTGACATATATCAAGCATCACTAAAAATTAGAAGTAAATTGTTTAAAATAGATTAATCTTTGATATTGTTGAAGTGGTATTTATTGCATTTTTATTAAGGACAATACAAGTTTAACTATATTATTTTTATTGTTGAAGAGTTATTTATTTATTTTTAATTTTTTTTCATTGAAGAATGAATAGGGGTGCAAACGGATTGGATAATATCCGATCGTATCCGGATCCGTATTCGAAAATGTGATACGGATATCCAAATATCTGTGCGGATATGGATACGGATATGGTTTTGAATTTTAATTATCCATATCTGAATAGTAGATATATACTATATAGTTTAAAAATATATTATAAAAATATTTATGTATATATATACGGATATCCAATATCCGATCCGTTTGCACCCCTAAGAATGAATATTCTTTTGATCAACAATGACATCAATAATGAAGATATATGTCTCGCCGATAGTGCAACAACTCATACCATCCTCAAAGATAAAAAATATTTCTCTTATTTAATAATGCAAGAAGCGAATGTTAGTACTATTTCTGGTAGTACAAAATTGATTGAAAGCTCCGGAAGAGCAACCTTCTTGTTACATGGAGGAACACAAATTTATATTAATGATGCATTATATTCTTCTAAGTTGCAAAGGAATTTGTTAAATTTTAAGGATATCTGCCAAAATGGGTATCATGTTGAGACAACCAATGAAGAAAATATTAAATATCTTTATATTACTAGCATACTATTAGATAAAAAAAGCATATTGGAAAAATTACCTATGTTTTCCTCCGGCTTGTACTATACATATATTAGTGTAATTGATGCACATGTTATTGTAAACCAAAAGTTTATAGATAAGAATATGTTAATAGTTTGGTATGATCGGTTGGGTCATCCTGGATCAATAATGATGCGAAAAATAATAGAGAATTTCATTAAAGAACCAGAAGATTCTTCAATCTAATGAATTGTCATGTGTGGCGTGTTTTCAAGGAAAGTTGATTATTCGACCATCACCAGCGAAAATACAAAATGAATCTCTTACATTTCTAGAACATATATAGTGTGACATTTGTGGACCATTTAGATATTTTTATAGTTTTAATTGATGCATCAACAATATTGTCACATGTAAGTTTATTATCAACTCGCAACATGGTGTTTGCGAGATTACTTGCTCAATTAATTTGATTAAGAGCACATTTTTCAGATTATCCAATTAAGAAAATACGTCTAGACAATGCTGGTGAATTTACTTCTCAGACATTCAATGATTATTATATGTCTATTGAAATTGACGTTGAACATCCTGTAGCTCATGTTCATACACAAAATAGACTTGCAGAGTCATCCATAAAGAGATTATAATTAATTGCAAGATCATTACTTATGAAGTCTAAACTTCCAATATCTTGTTGGGGACATGTTATTTAGCATGCAGCAGAACTAATTCGTGTCAGGCCAACTAGTTATAATAAAACTTCCCCTTTACAATTAGTTTTTGGTAACATACCTAATATTTTCCATATAATAATTTTTGGATGTACGGTATATGTTCCAATTGCTCCACCACAATGAACTAAAATGGGACCTCAAAGGAAGTTGAGAATTTATGTTGGATTTGAATCTCCATCTATAATAAAGTATTTAGAACGAATTACAGGAGATTTATTCATGGCTAGGTTCACTAGTGGAAAAACACAAATCAGGATCGGGTATATTCGCACATCAGGATCGGACCTACAGCCGATCCTGTTCCAGCCGATACAAGTAGTCAATCTCAACTGTATCGGTTAAACAACCGATCCAGATAGAAACAATCTGGATCGGATAATTAATATAAACCCGATCCTAGTTTATTTTTTTTTGCAACTAATTAAGTTTATTTTGAGATCTATATGATCTAACTTCTTATATATGGTATGAATTTGTTAATTTACTTCTTTTGGATATGAACTTGTCATTTTGAGATCTATATGATCTAACTAAGCAAGTTACCTTATTATTGATATTATGGTTGTTTTTATTTATGGTTGTGTGATGCTTGATTAAATTATGATTTGTTTGGCATATTTGTTTTAATTGCATATTTGTATGTCATGTGTGAATAATGGGTGTCAATCACAAATGAGTTGCTTGAATAATTGGTGTGGATAAGAAATTATATGATTTTCAATATACATATATATCTATATCTGCCTGAAAAGGAAAAAAAATGGCAGAAAGACATTCATCAGGATCGGTTTTTTAAGTTTTCACCGATCCTGGAAACCATGAAGATCGGTTATTCTTAAACACCGATCGTGATAATCATCGGAATCGGTGATCTTAAAACACCGATCCTGAATGGCTTATCTGCAACTTTTTGATTTTTTTAAAGCAAAAAACGATTATTTCTTCAAATTTTTATTTTTTCTGCTTACTATATGGATTTATATTGAAAATGCCAAATCTGGACAAATTGGCGCTCATTTCTTTCACCAAATTTAGGTCTGGAAGAGGGGACAAGAGGGTCTACACAAGTCGGTGGTTCTTCTCTGCTGTTGCCATCAGAGTTTACTGAACTTAATATGAAAAAAAAAATTTAATAAATTATATTTCATGTTCAAGAGTTGAATGAAGGATAAGGACCTTCAAAAAAAAGCAAGAGTCCGATGAAAAGTTCGAAAAATCATATGTTTCTTATATGGAATCGAAAAAATTTGAATCTTATTCTATGGAATCAAAAAATTCATTTGTTTCTTCTATTCTGAAAATTTTTTACAGGATCGGTTATCTATTTAGCCGATTTTGAATGTTAACTGTCAGCATCGGTTAATAAAAAAACCGTTCAGGATACTTGACAATCAAGATCGGTGTGTTTTTTACCGATCTTGTTTATTAGCTGGATCGGTGTATAGGTAAACCGATCCTGATACACATTATCTACATCGGTTAAACCTGTAACCGATGTTAATACTTAACAATCACGAGCGGTTATCGTGTTTGCCCGATCCCAAAGGTATTAGCGTCAGTGTTTTATTTTAACCGATCCTGATGAGGCGATACTGTTTGCACATTTTCCACTAGTGGTTTACTGATTCTCATTTTGATGAACCAATATTCCCAACATTAGGGGGATAAAACAATCAGCTGGGAAAGATATTAGTTGGAATGAATTATCATTATCTCATTTTGATCCTCGTACTAAAGAATGTGAACTAAATGTTCAAAAGATAATTCATTCGCAAAGATTAGCTAATCAATTGTCAGACGCATTCACAAACTCAAATAAAGTGACCAAATCACATGTATCAGCTGCTAATGCTCCAATTAAAGTCGATGTCACTGTTAGACAGACTAATGAAATATAACACGCATGAAGTGTGGAAGATAAATCGGTTCCAAAGATAAAAATCCTTGAAAAAAAAAGGAGCAAAAAATGAAAATGGTCAAGTCGAGAATATGATAATTTCAGATAAAACTCCAGAAGAGAATCAAATTATAAGTAATATTGGAGTTCCAGCAGAAACTCAGGTATCTGAAATTCATGAAAATGAAGATATCTCGATAAATTATGTCATGAATGGAATAAGATGGAACCGAGATGAAATTGATGTCAATGATATTTTTGCATATAATATAGCGCTAAATATAATAAATATTGAGGATAATGACCTGAAGTTTATTAAAGAATATTGACAAAGAAATGATTGGCCAAAATTGAAAGGTGCAATTGAGGCAGAGTTAAACTCTCTTGAAAAACGAAAAGTTTTTGGGGCTGTAGTCCCAATACCTGAAGGTGTAAAACCAGTAGGATATAAGTGGGTATTTACGTGAAAAAGAAATGAGAAAGGTAAAATTGTAAGATATAAAGCGCGGCTTGTCGCCCAAGGGTTTTTACAAAGATCTGGAATTGATTATGAACAAACAACTCACCTGTGGTGCATGCAACAATATTTCGGTACATAATTAGTCTGGCAGTTCATGAATGACTTGATTTGCGCCTAATGAATATTGTTACAGCCTATTTATGTGGCTCGCTTGATATTGATATTTATATGAAAATCTCTGAAGGATTTAAGATGCCTGAAGCATGTAATTTCAGTTCTCGAAAACATTATTCAATTAAATTGAATAAATCTTTATAGGGATTAAAACAATCTGGACGCATGTGGTATAACCGTCTCAGTGAATATTTATTGAAACATGGATATAAAAATGATACAATTTGTCCATGTATTTTCATGAAAAGATCTGAAAATGAGTTTGTTATAATTGCAGTTTATGTTGAAGGTCTAAATATCATTGGAACTCCTGAAGAGCTTCCAAAAATAATAAATTGTTTAAAAGAAGAATTTGAGATGAAAGATCTTGGGAGAACAAAATTTTTTCTTGGATTGCAAATTGAACATTTGAAAAATGGTATTTTTGTGCATCAAGAAAATTATATTGCAAATGTGCTGAAACGATTTTATATGGATAAATCACATCCATTAAGCACTTCAATAATTGTAAGATCATTAGATGTGAATAAAGACCCTTTCAGACCTCGAGAAAATGATAAAGAACTACTTGGTTCTAAAGTATCATATCTTAGTGCAATAGGAGCACTTATGTATCTTATTGTACATACAAGACCTGATATATCATTTGTTGTAAATTTATTAGCAAGATATAGTTTTTCTCCCACTCGAACACATTGGAATGGAATTAAACATATACTTCGCTACCTCCGAGGTACAATGTTTATGGGTTTGTTCTATTCAAATGTATCCAAATCAAATTTAATTGATATGCGGATGCTAGATATTTGTCTGATCCACATAATGGCCATTCTCAAACAGGCTATTTGTTTACATGTGGTGGAACAGCTATTTCATGGCGATTTATGAAACAGACTATAACAGCCACATCCTCTAATCAGGCAGAAATTTTAGCAATATACAAAGCAAGTCGAGAATGTATTTGGTTAAGATCTGTGATTCAACACATTCACTAGACATGTGGCTTGTCTTCTGGAGAAATAATCCCGACTATCATATATGAAGATAATACTGCATGTATTGCTCAATTAAAGGAATGATACATTAAAAGAGATAGAACAAAACATATTTCACCAAAGTTCTTTTTCACAAATGATCTCTAAAAGGATAATGTTATTAATGTTCAGCAAATCCGTTCAAGTGAGAATCTAGCAGATTTATTCACTAAAGCGCTGCCTACCGCAATATTTGAAAAGTTAGTTGGTAATATTGGAGTTCGTTGACTTAAAGATCTTAATTGATGTTGTCTTGAGGAGTTAATATGCACTATAATTTCCTTAACCATGGTTTTTTCCATTGGATTTTTCTGGTAAGGTTGTGGTTGTGTATTTAGAATAATATTGTACTCTTTTTCCTTCATTAGATTTTTATACCATAAGGTTTTTCCTAGTAAGGTTTTAATGAGGTATATTCTTATGAACATCTAAGGGGGAGTGTTAGAAATATAAATGTGGATGTCCAACCATTTTGTATCTCTCAATATTAATCACCTCATCCCCATTGGAATTCGTTCCCCACTACTATTGTAATTAATTTTAGATGACTTTTCATTTACAATTTGTAGCCTATAAATAGAGACTTTGTAATATTGTATTATAAACATGAGAAATGTATGAAATAGAGACTTTGTAATCTTGTATTATAACCATGAGAAATGTATGAAATAGAGACTTTGTAATCTTGTATTGTACAAAACAAACTCCCATTTTTTCGAATTTTCCGACAGCCCCCGATATTTTTTGTCGCCTACTTAAAAGTAAAAATCGACTGATCTTTCCAATCCCACCAAACTTTTGGTACACTCGGCCGATTTTATTATTTAAACCCGACTCCACCAAGTTTTTATTTGAAACCCGTCTAACCGTGTAAATCGAATAATAATTGGCTCTGATCTGGCCAATTTTGCTCCGAATTAGCCGATTTTACATTATTATTATAATTTTCTTATTATCATCATTATCATTATTATTTTTATCATCATCATAGTCATCTATGTTTGATAAGTACACTGGGTGACTACATGATAGTATTATTTATCGACCTTTCTCGCACTGTAGAATCAATGGCTCTATTTTCAGTCTTCAGGGACAATTGTTAGTAGAGAAAGCAGGATTAGGGCTGCTCATCAGTCGAGTTGAGGGCAACTTGAATTAACTCGTGAACTCATGAGCCGAGTTGAGTCCAAGTTACTAATTCAGTTTTGAGTCAAAAAACTCAATTTGGATTCAACTCGTGAACAACTCGAGTCAACTCGAGTTGACTCATGACTCGTAGATAGTACACAGTTTATCAAATTAAAAATTACCAAAACAAAGTCTAACAAAATAAATAGTACATAGTTTATCAAAATAGTACACAATTTAAAGCTTTAATAAGAAAATAGTGGCAAATACATAATTAAATAGTACAAAGTTTAACAATACATAGTTTACCAAGTCAATGAGTCAACCGAGTTGATTCCGAGCCGAGTTAGAGGCAACTTGGATTCAACCGTGAAACAATTAACCAAGTCAATGAACTCAAGTCAGTTTCAACTTGAGTTGTTGGTGAGTTGAATCCGAATTAATTCCGAACGAATTATGAGTCATGAGTTTTTGGTGCACCCCTATATAAGCAGAATGCACACAATAGGTACCGTGCAAGTTCGAAGGAAAGAAAAAAATGACAAAAGGATATGGGGATATCTTTTAATTGGTTAGTAATATAGTGAATTAGTGATCATGTTAAAGGGAAACAAATATAGATTATATAGGAAAAAATTTATAAAATAACTTTTTTTGAAAAAAGTTCAAGCGAAATACTCTCTTTTAAATATTTTTGACAAAATGCCCTTGTGGAACCAGATGATATGTGAGCAAATTGTCAGAGCATATATTCATGCGCACATATAATTGATATATGTTATAATTTTGTGACTACATTAAAATGCTCTTTGAATCTATTATTATTTTTATTTCTGCTCTAATGTGATAAATAATAATTCTCATCTAGGTAAGCATTTAACTAGAAAAAACCAAAAAATAAAATTGGAGTGAGGATAGAATAAAAAAGAAAGGATCATGAACTCTAGCTCATAACTGAAAGAGCATTTTCATTTGTTTATATGTTATAAAAAAATTTGAAGCGAAATACTGACAAAACACACCCACAAAAATGCTTTATTCCCACAAGTGGATGCCAACGGATATAGATCTCATCCTCATACAGAGCTTTATTACCCATTCCCTGAATAGCTGACGATTCAGAGAATACTGGTACAGCCACTGTTACGGTACTGGTAGCTGAGTGAAGAGAAAGAATTGAGTTTTTGGGGCTAATTCAATTTTGCAGAAGATGTTCCAGCTTGTTGTTTGCTGGGGTCATAAGTTGGGAATTTATGCTTATTAATAACACTTAAAAAAAGTACAAATGCAGTTGTCCAGCTGCATGACTGTGTCTTTGTTTTGGCATGAGTTTTCGAGTTCGCATGCACTGTTGTGGTAGAGAATTCTTGAGTTTGCAAAGCCACCGGTATGTGAGGCAGATAGATTGAGTTAGTAATTTCTGTTTATCTAACAATATGTAATTAAATCTATGGTAATAGATGAGCTGTTTCCTGTTTCAGCCATTTTTCAAAAATAAGAAAAAAAATTTCCCCCTTTTGCACCTCAAAACAAGTTTTGTCCTTGCCTAATTCAAGTTAGATTCCACTTCTGCATTATGCAAAATTCTTCCATCTCTTTAGAAAATATCTGCAACATTTCGTTTCTCTCAAGTCTTAATTTCTGAAAATTCGTTCCAGTTCTCAGTTTTGAATATACCCAATTTATCCCTGTTTAATGAAGATAAAAGGTACAAATTGAAATGATTTTTTATGCATCATCAAGTAATTTGAGCCATTGACTGTACCATAAATTTGAATGTACTGTAATTGTAGGAGGCACATCAGGATTATTCTTTTTATTTTTGTCAATGTAAGCTCAAATTGTTACTTTTTTATTCTGTTTCATAAAACTTCAATCTAGTTGATGTTAGATTCTAATTTGGAGCATTAAATCAACATAATCAAAGGAATGGACATGTACAGCTTAATATGAAACAGAATAACGAAAGATCAGTTCTTATATTAAGTCCATTAATTATACATATAAAAATACACATTAATTACATATACAAGCAACCATGTGCTCCTATGGCCCTGACTTGCTTGGGTACAAAAAGAATATGAGATCCTACTATGATTTTATCTCTTTACCCCACAAAAAAGTTGTGTTCTACCAGACGGCCGTGCACCTGTAATTATATTATTGTATTTCCTGATAGCTCAATTAATTGAATCAATACACACCAATAATTATACCAGCAATAGTAGTTCTGGTTCGGAAAACTGATCTTCAAAATAACCATTTGGCTTCGCAATTTTTTTTTTATTTGCCAGATTGAATGGAAATGGACAAACTATTGGCCGAAATTAGAGCGGCCTCATGATTCACCTGAGCTCGGGAAAAGCTACCAGACAACGACTCGACATCCATAAAATTCACTACAAACATCGAGCTTTCGGGTGGCACATGCACCGGCATGCGACGTTCTAGCATCTCAACCACCTCTGTCATATTGGGTCTTTGCATCGGGTTCCCTTGAATGCACCAAAGAGCCAGTCGAGTTAAGATCGCAACTTCTTCTTCTATTATGTCTTCATTCTTGCTCAAGGTCTCATCGACTACCTCCATCAGCTCACCTTGCATCATTTTCTCTCGAACGATCTTAGGGAAATATGTGCCCCGTCTTTGTTGAGTCTCTCCATCCACCAATATCATGAAGTTTCTTCGTCCACCAACCAGCTCGAAAAGCACCATTCCGTAGCTATATACGTCAGATTTGGTCGAGATAGCATTTGGCATCAGCATCTCAGGAGGTAGGTAACCAACCTGTTGGTGGTACAAAATATGTTGCTCTAGTAACATGTTTTAATTGGTAGTATATAAAGTTAACTATTATAACTTTATATAATTTAGCTTTAAAGAAATTAAGCTTTTTGGCATGTAACCAATGAGATATTAATAATAATTGGAGAATACATTATGAAACATCAAAATTGAACAATGGATTATTTATCAATAGTAATTACCGTTCCCCTTGCTTTGGTCATGACACTGCTTTCATCCTTCCCAATTAATTTTGAAATACCAAAATCTGATAGCAGGGCCCTGAATTCTCCATCAAGGAGAATATTAGCGGGTTTGACGTCCAGATGCAAGATCCTCTGATGGCATTCATGGTGGAGATATGCAAGTGCCTTGGCTACATCAATTGCAATGCGATATCTTAACGCCCATGTTAAATGGCTTCTCTTTCTGTTATCAGTGAAAAGCCATGCATCAAGAGACCCATTTTCGAGGAATGGATAGATCAGGTAGTGGTCTCCTCTTGGAGAGAGACAAAACCCCAGAAGGCACACTAAATTGACATGTTGCCGACTTGCAATAATTGTCATCTCTGTTCTGAACTCTGTTTCGCCACTTGGCTGCCATTTTATCCGCTTTACCGCAATGGTAGTACCATCTGTTAGAGTCCCCTTGAACACTGCACCAGAAGCACCTTCACCTATGGGTTCTTCAAAGTTCGTTGTTGCTGTTTCAAGATCTTTGATTGTGAACCTTGCAGGTAATCCGGCCATCTCAAGGAAATCATATTGTTCGTCTTGGATTGTTTCCTGCTTTCTGTATGCTTGCCACCATGCCTTTATATTTGGGGCACACATTAGCCACAGCCATGGCACAAGGGATAAACAAGCGTTGATGCTTGCAATTAATACAAATAACATTTCCTTGTCATACCAGTAGATGCGGAGGAGAATACCTAACACCACAGTTGCCACAAAGATTAATGCGCTGGCCGCAACCTTACCCCTTTTGTCCCAGATTTGCTTAACATGAAAGGCAGAGAGGATTACATAAACTATAATTGCTACAATCAGCGTGAAAATTCTATCAAATTGTTCCGAAGCTTCACGATTATTGAATAGCAGAAACACATCTGTTACGAATGCTGTGAATAGAACTGCGCTCCTCCGATCAGGTGAAAATTTCATCAGCAAAAAAGGCGGCAGGGCCACCAAGTCGATACCCTGTATTAGATTGGATACGAATTCCCATCGCCATGGACTGATGTAGAAATGATTAGCAAATATCATTGTTATTAAACCAAGGGACAAAGCAATCATCAAAATCCTCCATTTCACAGTAGATATTTGGGTGGCATGGAGATAACAAACGGCAAAGTAGATCAAGGTATTAAATATACTAGTTCCTAGATAGTTTAAGATTAAATTTGCAGATTCTACAATAAAGAGAACTGTGAGTGAGAGAAATACTATAACTGAGATTATGGTCTCTGATATTTTCATGGCCATGTGATCTTCTTTCCCTCAATTTTGAATATATTTTCAGAGGTGGAATAGGCCTTACCTTTAAAACAGAACTTGGAACGAAGATACAATACCACTTGTCGGGTAGAATTTGGATCTTTTCTTAATGGTTAATTAGAAAAAAAAATAATACCCGCATTCATAGTACATCTTGGTCCACAGTCTATGACTCTATTCTGCACATCTCACTTCTGTCATCCTTTCAAACACTGGATCCGCTTACAACTTACCCGAACCCGGTTTCCCAGCGCCGGGTCAAACCCGATGTGCACATTGTCAAACTTACCCTGTGAATAATAAAAAAAGACTTTTCTTCCCCTGCTGACCTGCTCTCAGGGTCAAATTAAAACCGTAATAGAATTAATCAAGGTCAAGTGGATCCCACCGCCTCTCCATTCGGTCACTCTCTGAAGTCTGAACTCATCCAATCCAACGACGCTTAGTCGAACTTGCGAAAATACTTAAATCAAGAAACATTAATTGTTTAGATTTTTCTCAAACTCCTTGGAATAACACCCGCTTGTTGTGCGGAGTTCACATATTTTTCAACTGAGGTATGTAATTTAAGCCGTGGATATATAGGGACGGATTTAGAATATTGGTCAAGTGGAAGAATCAATTGAATATCAGATAAAGAACAATTCAACTTATTATTTCTAATATTCACATTTATAATTTGCAATGTTCTAACTTATAATTCTAATTATCAATTAAAATTTCAAAAATTTATTATAATTTTATTATAAATTTAATTCAAATTACAAATCAGAATTTTAGAGAAGACTAAATAAAATTTCAATATGAGCAAAGTTGATCCAAACATATAAATTTCTATAAATATTCAAAATCAAAGAGGACAGTTGCCTCCGCCGTCGCCCCTCCCCCCTCCCCCCGACTGGGTCCGTCCCTAGCCATGAATATATAAACTACATCTCAGTACTGATCAATTTGGTGATATTACAATTGAGTGTGATACAAATATTAGTCATAATTTCATATTTGATTCTTGGTGGTTTTACTTATGGTTCTGATAATATAATTGGTATCGGAATCTGTAATTCGATCTTGGAATCATAATCAGAATCGGATAAATTGATTGGAATCGGCCGAATCAAATCAGAAACTCGGATTTTAAAAAAAGTATGTTTGTATAAAAGGACAAAAAATGTAAAATATTAATTTGTTACAAAATTTTGTTAAGAAATAAAACTAAACTCAAATAACTCACTAATATAATATAGGGTAAATTTCGATGGAGCCACTAAACTTTGTCCTTTATCACAAATTGGTCACTCAAATTTGATTTGTCACTTTAATTTGTAGCTACTAAACTTTTCATTTATCCCAATTAAGTCACTCTATTACTTTTCCATCCAAAATACTAACGGAATATGCTCATTCCATTCAAAACACCAACAGAAAAGTTATATTTTATTAATTTTTTGGATGAAAAGTTATAGGGTGACTTAATTGGAACAAATGAAAAGAACAAATGAAAAATTCAATAACTATAAAGAGACAAATCAAATTTGAATGACCAATTCATAACAAAGAACAAAATTTATTGACCTCCAACAAAATTTAACCTATAATATAATATAAACTTTCAAAATTAAACTACTACATTAAAAATTGCTTAAATCATAGGAATAAAAAAACAAATCCAAACATATTAATAATAGAGCCCCGTATTTGGGCTAAAACTGAAACAAAAAATTGAAAACTATTAGAAATATAAATGTGGATGTTCAATCATTTTGTAACTCTTAATATTAATCATTCCATCCTCCACTACTGTTGTATTCATTTCCCCACAACTATTGTAATTAATTTTAGATGACTTTTCATTTACAATTTGTAGCCTATAAAAGAGGCTTTGTAATCTTGTATTGTACACATGAGAAAGGTATGAATAAAGATATGAGTGAGGCTATGGTGCTATGCATAGCACGGATGGGGTCCGTGCTACGGCCAAAAATTTGACTTTTTAAAATCCTAATGGTCGATCCAACCGTTCAATGTGATAACCATATGAATATGTACTTGCAAACTAAATTTTATATTTTTTCGAATTTTTTTACTATTTTTTTAGATAGGTAGAATTTTGATGGTCCAGAATTTTCAGAAAACACTGATTTTTCTACCTATCTAAAAAAATAGTAAAAAAATTCGAAAAAATATAAAATTTAGTTGCAAGTACATATTCATATGGTTATCACATTGAACGGTTGGATCGACCATTAGAATTTTAAAAAGTCAAATTTTTGGCCGTAGCACGGACCCCATCCGTGCTATGCATAGCACCATAGGCTCACTCTAAAGATATTGTCATCTTTTATGTGTTATCTCTATCTTATTTATGTTTGTTTGTATTTATTTTATAACACGTTATCAGCACGACTTGCTCGGAAGAAGTTGCATAGTTATTCTGTAAGTAATTTATATGATTGATTATTATATCTTTCATTAATTTATATTTCATTTACATTTTTTATTATAATTGTTTTAGTTTATAAGAATCATTTCTTGAAATGAATGATAGAATAATAACATGAAGTTATTATCAAAACTAAATGTTTATCCAGAACCCAAAGTTCGTAATAACCGAATTGAATAATAACCTGAAGTTATTATTAAAATTGTTTAGAACCTGAATTTCTATTAGAAATTTTAGTATAAAATAACCAGCAGTTATTATAAAATTAATATAATAACCAGCAGTTATTATAGGCCACTGGATGAATAATAACTTGCAGTTATTCCCAATTAAAAACCTAAAGTTTTATTAGAAATTTCCATATAAAATCAATATAATAACCAGAAGTTATTATAGGTCACTGGATGAAAATATAACCCGAAGTTATTTCAAATTAAATTTTACAATTGCGCAGTCAAGCAATTTAATAACCAGAAGTTATATAATATTAACCTGAAGTTATTAATACATTTAAATTTATTTATTTATGCAATTTACATATTCTTTTATTTATATTTATTTATCTCCCTTTTAATAACCTGAAGTTATGATGTTAAAAACCAGAACTTATGGCATTTATAACCTGAAAGTATGGCATTATAACCTGAAGTTATGGCATTGATAACCTCAAGTTATGTCATTAATAACCCGAAGCCATGGTATTGAAATTCACAATCATATACTTATTAATGGATGTCTATTCAACTGGCCCGAAGCCACAGTATTAAAAAAAAATTCTGTCATAGTATTCATTTTTAATAAGTTCATATTATTATTTTTTTCAATAATTTAATCTTCAGAAGAAGATTTCTAGAAATATTTTGAGTATATTTCTTGTCTTCATTCCACCAAAAGTGGAAAATAATATGATAATAATTTATGGACAAACTCTTAGATATGAATGTGGTAATGAAGAAAAGACGCATCATTCCACCAGAAGTGGAAAAATAATGAACAAAAAGAATGAGAAAAGTGACAAAATAGCGAACAAGAGAATTCATGCTATCATTATGGTTGTAAAGCTCATTGGTCACATACCTGTCGTACGCCGACGTACCTGTTGTATGCCAAAACATATTTTTGACATATATCAAGCATCACTAAAAATTAGATGAAATTGTTTAAAATAGATTAATCTTTGTTATTGTTGAAGTGGTATTTATTGCATTTTTGTTAAGGACAATACAAGTTTAACTATATTATTTTTATTATTGAAGAGTTATTTATTTATTTATTTTTAATTTTTTTCATTGAAGAATGAATAGGGGTGCAAACGGATCGGATAATATCCGACCGTATTCGGATCTGTATTCGAAAATTTGATACAGATATCTGAATATTCGTGCGGATATGGATATGGATATGGTTTTGAATTTTAATTATCCATATCTAAATAGTAGATATATACTATATAGTTTAATATATATTATAAAAATATTTATGTATATATCTACATATATCCAATATCCGATCCGTATCCGATCCGTTTGCACCCCTAAGAATGAATATTATTTTGTTCAACATTGACATCAATAATGGAGATATATGTCTCACCGATAGTGCAACAACTCATACCATCCTCGAAGATAAAAAATATTTCTCTTATTTAGTAATGCAAGAAGTGAATGTTAGTACTATTTCTAGTAGTACAAAATTGATTGAAGGCTCCGGAAGAGCAACCTTCTTGTTACATAGAGGAACACAAATTTATATTAATGATGCATTATATTCTTCAAGTCTCAAAGAAATTTGTTAAGTTTTAAGGATATCCGCCGAAATGGGTATCATGTTGAGACAACCAATGAAGAAAATATTGAATATCTTTATATTACTAGCATAATATCAGATAAAAAATGCATATTGGAAAAATTACCTATGTTTTCCTCCAGCTTGTACTACACATATATTAGTGTAATTGATGCACATGTTATTGTAAACCAGAAGCTTATAGATAAGAATATGTTTATAGTTTGGCATGAACGGTTGGGTCATCCCGGATCAATAATAATGCGAAAAATAATAGAGAATTCATGTGGACATTCATTAAAGAACTAGAAGATTATTCAATCTAATGAACTGTCATGTGTTGCGTGTTCTCAAGGAAAGTTGATTATTCGAGCATCACTAGTGAAAATACAACTCTTACATTTCTAGAACGTATACAAGGTGATATTTGTGGACCAATACACCCATCATGTGGACCATTTAGATATTTATAGTTTTAATTGATGCATCAACAATATGGTCACATGTAAGTTTATTATCAACTCGCAACCTGGCGTTTGCGAGATTACTTGCTCAATTAATTCGATTAAAAACACATTTTCCTAATTATCCAACTAAGAAAATACGTCTAAACAATGTTGTTTCTCAGACATTCAATGATTATTATATGTCTATTGGAATTGATGTTGAACATTATGTAGCTTATGTTCATACACAAAATGGACTTGCAGAGTCATTCATAAAGAGATTACAATTAATTGCAAGATCATTACTTAATTATGAAGTCTAAACATCCAATATTTTGTTGGGGACATGCTTTTGCATGTAGCAGAACTAATTCGCATCAGGCCAACTAGTTATAATAAAACTTTTCGTTTACAATTAGTTTTTGGTAACATACCTAATATTTTCATATAAGAATTTTAGATGTATGATATATGTTCCAATTGCTCCACCACAACGTACTAAAATGGGACCATAAAGGAAGTTGAGAATTTAGGTTGGATTTGAATTTCCATCTATAATAAAGTATTTAGAACGAACGACAGGAGATTTATTCACGGCTAGGTTTGCCGATAGTCATTTTGATGAATCAATATTCCTAACATTAGGGGGAGAAAACAATCAGCTGGGAAAAGATATTATCTGGAATGAATTATCAATATCTCATTTTGATCCTCGTACTAAAGAATGTGAACTAAATGTTCAAAAGATAATTCATTTGCAAAGATTAGCTAATCAGTTGTCAGACGCATTCACAGATGCAAATAAAGTGACCAAATCACATGTACCAGCTGCTAATGCTCCAATTAAAGTCGATTTTCCTGTTAGACTGACTAATGAAATTATAACACGCATGAAGTGTGGAAGACCAATTGGTTCCAAAGATAAAAATTCTCGAAAAAGAAAAGGAGCAAAATTGAAAATGGTCAAGTCGAGGATATGATAATTTCAGATAAAACTCCAAAAGAGAATCAAATTATAAGTAATATTGGAGTTCCAGGAGAAACTCAGGTATCTGAAATTCATGAAAATGAAGAGATCTCGATAAATTATATCATGACTGGAATAAGATGGAACCAAGATGAAATTGATGTCAATGATATTTTTGCATATAATATAGCGCTAAATAAAATAAATACTGAGGATCATGACCTGAAGTCTATTAAAGAATGTCAACAAAGAAATGATTGGCCAAAATAAAAAGGTGCAATTGAGGCAAAGTTAAACTCTCTGGAAAAATGAAAAGTTTTTGGGCCTGTAGTCCCAATACCTGAAGGTGTAAAACCAATAGGATATAAATGGGTATTTACGTGAAAAAAATGAGAAAGGTGAAATTGTAAGATATTAAGCGCGGCTTGTCGCCCAAGATTGTTTACAAAGACCTGGAATTGATTATGACCAAACATACTCACCTGTGGTGGATGCAACAACTTTTCAGTATATAATTAGTCTGGCAGTCCATGAAGAACTTGATTTGCACCTAATGGATGTTGTTACAACCTATTTATATGGCTCGCTTGATAATGATATTTATATGAAAATCTCTGAAGGATTTAAGATGCCTGAAGCATGTACTTTCGGTTCTCAAAAACATTATTCAATTAAATTGAATAAATCTTTATAGGATTAAAACAATCTGGACGTATGTGGTATAACCGTCTCAGTGAATATTCATTGAAACATGGATATAAAAATGATACAATTTGTCCCTGTATTTTCATGAAATGATCTGGAAATGAGTTTGTTATAATTGCAGTTTATGTTGACGATCTAAATATCATTGGAATTCCTGAAGAGCTTCTAAAAACAGTAAATTATTTAAAGGAATAATTTGAGATGAAAGATCTTGGGAGAACAAATTTTTTTCTTCCATTGCAAATTGAACATTTGAAAAATAGTATTTTTGTGCATCAAGAAAATTATATTGCAAATGTGCTGAAATAATTTTATATGGATAAATCACATCCATTAAGCACTCTAATGATTGTAAGATCATTAGAGGTGAATAAAGACCCTTTTAGATCTCGAGAAAATGATGAAGAACTATTTGATTTTGAAGTACCATATCTTAATGCAATAGGAGCACTTATGTATCTTGCTGAACTTACAAGACCTGATATATCATTTATAAATACACATTAATTACATATACAAGCAACCATGTGCTCCTATGGCCCTGACTAGCTTGGGTACAAAAAGAATATGAGATCCTACTATGATTTTTTCTCGTTACCCCACAAAAAGGTTGTGTTCTACCCAGACGGCCGTGCACCAGTAATTATATTCTTGTATTTCCTAATAGCTCAATTAATTGAATCAATACACACCAATAATTATACCAGCAATAGTAGTTCTGGTTCAGAAAACTGATCTTCAAAACAACCATTTGGCTTAGCAAATATTTTTTTTATCTGCCAGATTGAATGGAAATGGACAAACTATTGGCCGAAATTAGAGCGGCCTCATGATTCACCTGAGCTCGGGAAAAGCTACCAGACAGCGACTCCACATCCATAAAATTCACTACAAACATCGAGCTTTCGGGAGGCACATGCACCGGCATGCGACGTTCCAGCATCTCAACCACCTCTGTCATATTGGGTCTTAGCACCGGGTTCTCTAGAATGCACCAAAGAGCCAGTCGAGTTAAGATCGCAACTTCTTCTTCTCTTATGTCTTCATTCTTGCTCAAGGTCTCATCGACTACCTCCATCAGCTCACCTTGCATCATTTTCTCTCGAACGATCTTAGGGAAATATGTGCCCCGTCTTTGTTGAGTCTCTCCATCCACCAATATCATGAAGTTTCTTCGTCCACCAACCAGCTCGAAAAGCACCATTCCATAGCTATATACGTCAGACTTGGTCGAGATAGCATTTGGCATCAGCATCTCAGGAGGTAGGTAACCAACCTGTTGGTGGTACAAAATATGTTGCTCTGGTAAAATGTTTTAATTTGTAATATATAAAGTGAACTATTATAACTTTATAATTTAGCTTTAAAGAAATTAAGCTTTTTGGCAAGTAACCAATGAGATATTAATAATAATTGGAGAATACATTTTGAAACATCAAAATTGAACAATGGATTATTTATCAATATTAATTACCGTTCCCCTTGCTCTGGTCATGACACTGCTCTCATCCTTCCCAATTAATTTTGAAATACCAAAATCTGATAGCATGGCCCTGAAATCTCCGTCGAGGAGAATATTTGCAGGTTTGACATCGAGATGCAAGATCTGATGATGGCACTCATGGTGGAGATATGCAAGTGCCTTGGCTACATCAATTGCAATGCGGTACCTTAACACCCATGTTAAATGGCTTCTCTTTCCGTTATCTGTGAAAAGTCATGCATCAAGAGACCCATTTTCAAGGAACGGATAGATTAGGTAGTGGTCTCCTCTCGGAGAGAGGCAAAATCCCAGAAGGCGTACTAAATTGACATGTTGCCGGCTTGCGATAATTGTCATCTCTGTTCGAAACTCTGTTTCACCACTCGGCCTCCATTTGATCCTCTTTACCGCAATAGTAGAACCATCTGCTAGTGTCCCCTTAAACACTGCACCAGAAGCACCTTCACCTATGGGTGCTTGGAAGTTTGTAGTTGCTGTTACAAGCTCTTTGATTGTGAACCTTGCTGGTAATCCGGCCATCTCGAGGAAATCGTATTGCTCGTCCTGGATTGTTTCCTGCACCATGTATGTTTGCCACCATACCTTTATTTGTGGGACAAACATCAGCCACAGCCACGGCACAAGGGATAAACAAGCATTTATGCTTGCAATTAATACAAATAACAATTCCTTGTTGTTCCAGTACAAGCGAAGGAGAAAACCTATCCCCAAGACCGCAGCAAAAATTGATGCACTGACCGCTACCCTCCACCTTCTGTCCGATATTTGCTTTACATGAAAAGCAGAGAGTATTACATACACTATAATTGATAAGATCGCCGTGAAAATTCTATTGAAATTTTCTGAATCTTGACGATTAATGAACAGTAGAACCACGTCTGTTACAAATGCTGTGAATAGAATTATGCTCCTCTGATCATGTGAAAATTTCATCAGCAAAAAAGGCTGCATGGCCACCAAGTTGATACCATAGATTAGATGGGATACAAATTCCCATCGCCATGGACTGATGTAGAAATGATTAGCAAATATCATGATGATTAAACCCAGGGATAAAGCTACCATCAAAATTCTCCATTTCGTAGTAGATATTTGGTTGGTAAGGAGATAACAAACGGCAAAGTAGATCACGGTATTAAATATACTAGTTCCTAGATAGTTTGAGATTAATTTTGCAGCGGCTAGGATGAAGAGAACGGTGAGTGAGAGAATTACTATGGCTGTGGTTATGATCTCTACTTTTTGCATGGCCATATGGTTTTTTTTTCCCCTCAGTTTTGATGTATTTTTTCAGAGGTGGAATGTTATTTTCTTGAAAACAGAGATGAGAGGTAAGACTAAGAACTAACATACTATAGTAACTATACCCACTTGTCGGGTCGGGTTTGGATTTTCTCTAAATGGTTAATTAGAAAAAGTAATACCAGATTCCATAGTACACAATCATATAGCTTCATACTCTTTTCGGCATGCACCTCTTACTTCTCTCATCCTTTCAAACTCTGGATCCGTTTGCAACTAATCAAACCCGAGAAATTTGTGTACATTTGAAGACACTGAAGTATGTGTTATCTTCATAAATATAAAAATTCTGATACCATAAATGTAATTATTTTTTATACAAGCGTCACATCCGAAATTTCTTCCCATGGTCTCAGGTCAAAAAAACTTATCCCCGTCAATGTAAAACCCCAATAGAAGTGTGTTTGGAATAGAACTCATCCAATCCAACGATGCTCACTTCAACTCGCAAAAATACAAAAAATCAATAAACATTCCTTACATTTTTCTCTGCTTGGATTGGAATAACACCCGCTTGCTTGATATTTTTATTCATTGACTTTTCAAGCAATGCAGAATCAATTCCCCTGTTTCCAGCCTTCCCAGACAGCTGTTAGCAGAGAAAGAGCATGAGCTGGCGAGGCAGAGGCCATACACATGGACACACACAGTAGTTGCTTGCAGTGAACAGTTTTATTCAGATGCGGACACCTACTAATTACGTGCACTCGTATCTTGCTGGGTATATATATTAACAGAGCAGAGCAGTGCTTGCTTCATACAGCGTACAGAAATTTAAGTCAAAAACAACATAGTATATGACTCGTAAATTGCATGAAGTAAAAATTGCTCTGTCAATAGCGTTATACCCCATCTTGCTCTTCTATTTTATATACGCGCATTCTACGCGGTCAAGCTTTTCGAAAGACACCTCTTGATAGC
>JAJGRW010000152.1:71267-190697 GCA_025461045.1 Carex parvula
ATTCATTAGACAAATTTTGAAATTTTATCATAATTTTTATCACTAATTCATCTTCCACATCACGTACATATCATCCAAATTTTCAGTAAACTCTGTTCTAGCATTTTCAATCAAATTCCTCTCCATCCTCATCATCGTCATTTTCGGGTTCGACGTTAATATCAGAATATTCGCACTCTCATAATCCGCGTTCCAATCGAGTTCAAAATTATCAGAAATTCAACTCTCATCATTCAAGTTCACGATTACAATCTGTATTGGCACTACTACTTTCCCCAAATTTCTACCAATGCATGAACCAACAGTATATCTCTTCTTAAATCCCCGACAATCAAATGAGCTCTAATTTCTTCGATGTCCAAATCTTAATAATTTTACAATCTTTACAAGGACAGTAACTGTCTTCTTCTTTTTATTCACTCTATAACTCTCAGCAAATTTATAAACTCATCAACGCGAACCAAATATTCTTCACTGTCACGTCGCATTTCATACATCCAGCTTCGATCCATCTGTAAATTAAATTAAAAAAATGATTTGATCAATTAATCATGCATGGTCAACATTCTCCTTCGTGTACAAAATTTTGGGCTTACAAAGGGCCGGTTTACAATCCTAACCCACTCTTTGAATATTATGTCTCATATGTGAACACATATTAGCGAGATTTAATTAGTATTTGAGAAAAATTCGGCAGCATTTCCCCTTAACTCCCCAAGTATGCGTACGAACCACATACTCGTAGGAGCAATAAGGGAAAATACTGTCGAACTTTCCTCAAATACTAATTAAATCCCGCTAATATGTGTTCACATCCTAAATGAGACATAATATTCAAAGAGCAGTCCCAAAACGGGGACTATCCAAAATTAATCCCTATTGGATTAATTTTGAACGGGCATGGACCTAAAAGCATCTAAAGGTCGGTTATTGGACCACAATACGTACACTATTAATTACATCTAAAATTAAGAATTCAAGAATGCATGAAATGACCTAATTAAATAAGCCTAAATAACAGAAATTAGAGAAAGAAAATGATTTAAATACATATTACTAACCTTAATTAGAAAGATGGAGAGGAGAAAATACAAAACTTAATTCAAAGATCTCAGATCTCAGCTGCTGGTCTCGATCAATTCGCAGAAATAAAAGCTCAGTTCGAGATGTATGAACTAAAAACTTGATCAAAACGGCGCTCTGGAAGGGAAGATAATAAAAACCCTACCTATTATACACGGCTATTTAGTTATATATCCGTGTAGCTCTCCACCTATTTCTACACGGCTTTTTAGTTATAAATCCGTGTACCAATTATAAGATTTATACACGGCTTTATATCAAAAAACCGTGTGTAATGTTCCTACACGGCTTGTATTAAAAGTCCGTGTAGCTCTCTCAATTATTTGCACACACACTTATTTACACACGGATTTGTGGTTTCTAATAAACCGTGTAGCTCTCTCTAATAATTCGACACTGATTGTTAACTAATTATCCGTGTAGAAATCGTTCAGATCTTTTGAACTCATATTTGGTACACTGTTTTTAATATAATTGCCAAATCCGTGTACAATGTGCAGTGTACAAAACCAGTTTTTGTAGTAGTGTACAAACTTATTTTACTCCATGTCTCACCATATATGGCTCATATCTCTATATATATATGTTTAAGACGGAATTGGTTCTAAAAGACGAAAACCAATTTTTTATACTAGCAAATAATTATTTCACTCCGAATTCGATCCGTTTACACCCCTTTAGTCATGCAGTTCTTATCAAACATAAATGATTATAATAGTGATCATGATAATAATAATAATAATAATAATAATAATAATAATAATAAAATAGCAGTAATAATATACTAGAATCAAATATGAAATTTTGACGAAAATTTGTATCACACTCAATTGTACGTATTACGTACATCAAATTATTACTACTGACATGCAGTTTATATATCCACGGCCTTAATTATCTACCTTTGCTGAAATATATAAACCCCACCCGTCAAGTGGGTGTTATTAGAGTTGGAAGCGGGTGCCATTAGAGTGAGAAAAATAGCATGATGGAATCGGTTTTATCGTGGAATTGCACGGTATGTGTGTCGATTACGTGTCGTGATTCGCGTATTTCGTGCTGTGATCAATTATTACTAAAAAAGACACAATACGACATGTTACGGAAATCGCATTGATCACGACACAGAAAACAGCACATTTAGTCACAGTATGTTTTTTTTTTCTAACATTAATTCTTAATTTTCATATTTTAAAGAATCGTACTATATTTTTTTAGAACTTCTGAATTTTTGCAATTAACAAATTTTAATTACGATAAAAATAGTCATATCTGATCAAATGTGATTAACGTGACCGGTTACGGTATGTTTGGGCTCGGCACGACTTGGTCACAGCGTGACTCACGTGGCATGATCATTCGTGTGTCGTGACCACCCTCGACATTTGATCACGTCACGACTTGGTTACAACGTGATTCACGTGGCATGACCATTCGAGTACCGTGACCACCTCTCGACATCTTGGTCACGGTACGACTTGGTCACGGCATAACTCATGTGGTATGACCATTCGCGTGCTGTGACAACTCCTCGAAATTTTAGTCACGGCACGACTTGATCACGGCGTGACTCACGTGATATAACCATTCGCGCGCCGTGACCACTCTTCGATATTTTGATAATGGCACGACACATCACGTGAAATATTGACTTAGTCACGACACGACACGGTACGGAACCAAAATCACACGGTGTTAGTCACGACACGGCATGGCACGATTCTTCTAAGTGTTATTCCAATCAGCTTAGATAATGTTAGCATCATTTTTTTATTTTCTAGTAGTTTTGCGAGTTCGATTGAGCGTCGTCGGATTGGATGAGTTCAGAGACTGACCAATGGAGAGGCGGTGGGATCCAGTTGACCGACTTAGATGTAGATATTACTTCTATATATTGCAGTTTTAGTTTGACAACGTGTACATGGGATTGACCATGCGCTGGGAAAGCCTAACCTGATGTGCTCGAATAAGACTCGGATTCGGGTAAGTTGTAAGCGGATCCAGTGTTTGAAAGGATGAGAGAAGTAAGAGGAGATTTCTAATTAACCGAAGATCCAAACTCTACCCGACAAGTATGTATGGTCTCTTCGTTCCAAGTTCCCCTCTCACTTTTCTCCAGCTTCTCAAATCCCAAACATGCATTTTTCTCTGTTTTAAAGGTAAAGCCTATTGCACCTTTGAAAAAATAATCAAAATTGAGGGAAAAAAGATCATATGGCCATGAAAATATCAGAGATCATAATCTCGGTTATAGTAGTTTTCTCACTCACAGTTCTCTTTATCGTAGGCTCTGCAAACTTATTCTTAAGCGATCTAGGAACTAGTATATTTAATACCTTGATCTACTTTGCCGTTTGTTATCTCCACGCCAGCCAAATATCTACTATGAAATGGAGGATTGTGATGGTAGCTTTGTCCCTTGGTTTAATAACGGTGATATTTGCTAATCATTTCTACATCAGTCCATGGCGATGGGAAGTCGTAACCAATCTAATTTATGGTATCAACTTGGTGGCCGTGCAGCCTTTTTTTCTGATGAAATTTTCACATGATCAGAGGAGCATAGTTCTATTCACAGCATTCATAATGGATGTGGTTCTGATATTCAATAATCGTGATAATTCGGATCAGTTTACTAAAATTTTCACACTGATTGTAGCAATTATAGTTTATGCAATCCTCTCTGCTTTTCATGTTAAGCAAATCTGGGACAAAAGGGGGAAGGTCGTGGCCATCGCATTAATTTTTGTGGCAGCTGTGGTGTTAGGTATTCTCCTCCGCATCTACTGGTACGACAAGGATATGTTATTTGTATTAATTGCAAGCATCAATGGTTGTTTATCCCTTGTGCCATGGCTGTGGCTAATGTGTGCCCCAAATATAAAGGCAAGGTGGCAAGCATACAGAGAGCAGGAAACAATCCAAGACGAACAATATGATTTCCTTGAGATGGCCGGATTACCTGCAAGGTTCACAATCAAAGATCTTGAAACAGCAACAATGAACTTTCAAGAACCCATAGGTGAAGGTGCTTCTGGTGCAGTGTTCAAGGGGAGACTAACAGATGGTACTACCATTGCGGTAAAGCGGATAAAATGGCAGCCGAGTGGCGAAACAGAGTTCAGAACAGAGATGACAATTATTGCAAGTCGGCAACATGTCAATTTAGTGCGCCTTCTGGGGTTTTGTCTCTCTCCAAGAGAAGACCACTACCTGATCTATCCATTCCTCGAAAATGGGTCTCTTGATGCATGGCTTTTCACGGATAACAGAAGGAGAAGCCATCTAACATGGGCGTTAAGATATCGCATTGCAATTGATGTAGGCAAAGCACTTGCATATCTCCACCATGAATGCCATGAGAGGATCTTGCATCTGGACATCAAACCCGCTAATATTCTCCTTGATGGAGAATTCAGGGCCCTCCTATCTGATTTTGGTATCTCAAAATTGATGGGGAAGGATGAGAGTAGTGTCATGACCAGAGCAAGGGGAACGGTAATTATTACTGATAACTTCTCCATTGTTCTATCTTTTTAAATCTTTTTTTTATTAAAGATGATTTATATCGAGTTATCCTAGTTTACTTTGTATATTACAAAAACTTACATATCAACATATTTTGTACCACAAACAGGTTGGTTACCTAGCTCCTGAGATGCTGGTGCCAAATGCTATCTCGACCAAGTCTGATGTCTATAGCTACGGAATGGTGATTTTGGAGCTGGTTGGTGGGCGAAGGAACTTGATGTCGGTGGAGGATGGTGAGACTCAACAAAGACGGAACTCGTATTTCCCAAAGATCGTCAGAGAGAAAATGATGCAAGGTGTGCTTATGGAGGTAGTCGACGAGAGCTTGGTCAGGAATGAAGAGATAAGAGAAGAAGATGTTACTGTTTTATCTCGATTGGCTCTTTGGTGCATTCAAGAGAACCCAATGCTAAGACCCAACATGACACAGGTGGTTGAGATGCTGGAAGGTCGCACCCAGGTGCATGTGCCGCCGGAAAGCTCGATGTTTATGGTGAATTTTTTGGAAGTTCAACCGCAGTCTAGTATATTTGGCCGAGCTAAGGAGGATGAGGCCACTCTAATGTCGGCCAATAGTTTGTCTATTTCGATTCAATCTGGCAGATAGAAAGCAATGATATGCTAAGCCAAATGGTTCTTTTGAAGATCAGTTTTCTGAACCATATCTACTATTGCTTGTAAAATTAATGGATTCTACTGATTCAATTAATTGATTGATTAGGAAAGTGTATAATATAATTACAGGTCGATCTGCTGTGTAGAAGACAACTTTATTGTGGGGAAAAGAGAGAACATCCTAGTAGGATACTAGGATCTAATGTTTTTAATTTTAATTTTCTTTTTTCATGCAAGTCACATGGTTGCTTGTTCTTTAATTACATTGTCGTTTAGTTTGATTTTGATTGTGTAAAATTTCACCAAAAAAATGTCCATACCGATTTATTCAAGAATAACTAAATCCTGATAATAATTAGTTCTATATATTTGGTCATAATGGTTAGAATTAACGGAAGTCCTTATGTTTTAGAATAATTATTTTGGTACCCGCAGTTGAGTACCCGCATTGTACCCGCAGTTGATTTCTTTCCCAATTAACTTCCATAACGGTATAACTAACTTTGTCAATCATTAAACCACCTTGAAAAACGTGTAAAAGATGAGTCCAGTGTTTTTCTTTAAATACTTGATATCTTAAGTATAAATACTTGATGAATTATATATGAATACTTGATAATTTAGGTATAAATACTTTCCATTTTGTATGAATACTTTTCATATTTGAATATTTGATACTTTGAAAAACGTGTAAAAGTATGTCATCATGGATCTCATTTGAAAGAGAAAATTGTGTAGAACACGTTCGTGGTTTTAAATTTGTAAAATTCCTCATAGATCGTTCCAAAAATTGGTTAGATTGAACGAAGAAAAAAAAAACCACCTTGAAAAACGTGTAAAAGATGAGTAGGTATTGTGTTCAGTTTTTTTTAAATACTTGATATCTTAGGTATGAATACTTGATGAATTATATATGAATACTTGATAATTTAGGTATAAATACTTTCCATTTTGTATGTGAATTAATTTAATCAATGAATGTAGCACTGGTGGTGTGATCCACGTGACTTTTTGGTTGTGGTCCCCAATGCAGTCTGACAGTTACTGCCCCCGAAAAGTAATGGTCTCCAGTTTTTGAAAAGTAATGATCCCCAATGCAGTCTGACACGTGACTTTTTGGTTGTGGATTTTTCATATATGTAGTTCATTGTATAGATATAAATACTTGTCTTGTATAGATATAAATACTTCACAATGTTACTATTAATACTTGTAAAACAAAATTACAGTTTTGGAACGGTTGTGTGGTCCCCTAATGCGGGTACGACTCGAGAATTTTTCAAAAAGGTGCGGGTACGGTTATTTAAAAAAATTCATATATCATATATGTAGTTCATTGTATAGATATAAATACTTGTCTTGTATAGGTATAAATACTTCACAATGTTACTATTAATACTTGTAAAATAAAATTACAGTTTTGACATTTTAGGTCCCCAAAAACAGTTATGACAGTTTAGGTGTGGTTCCCAAAAACAGTTATGATAGTTTATGTGCGGGTACAATGCGGGTACTCAACTGCGGGTACTCATATCAGCTTCCTATGTTTTAATGCGGATACAATGCGGATATTGAAGTGCGGGTACTCATATCAGCTTCTACAATATATGTGTGTATGTAAAAAATATCTACATTGTCTCGCTGATAGTTATGTTTTGAATAATGTGACCTCCATGCAATCAAGAGATGTGTCTTAAAAAATTTAACCGCGTAGAATGCGGGTATATAAAATAGAAGAGCATGATGGGTAGGGGTGTCAATGGGTACGGTACGGGTTGGGTAGAGGCATTTTCGTACCCATACCTATTAAAATTGATCTTACCCATACCCTACCCTTACCCATTAAAAATTAACCTTACCCTACCCTACCCTTACCCGTTAATATTATCGGTAACAAAATGGTAGCGGGTGAATAACGGATAATACTATATAATAATTAATTTTATTATATTTTATGAATAAAAGATCAAAACTCATTATGTTTTACAAATTATATTTTACTCATTACATAAGATAACCATTTAAATTGTTTTTTCACTAATTATAATTTTTTATTGCTAAATTGGAAATTAATTTGAAAACAAAATTGAGTCATAGCCACCTTGAAAATTACAGTGGAAATGTGACTATGTGAGTCAGATTCTTACAGAATTTACATTTCATTCTTACGATTGAGTAAAAAGGCAAGAAAACGAAGAGGGAAGAAAAAAATATATCAAAGATACAAACCTGGTGCGCTAGAATAGAAAGACGCAATTTAGGGTATTGAAATAGAAGAGTAAATATAAGTGCACTGGAAATTGAATTGAATATAAATAATTTTAGATTTTATAATTACCGTATAGGGTAACGAGTACGAAATAGTCATTACCTATACCCTTACCCATTTGGTTAACGAAATTTTTTTTTACCCATACCCATACGCAATAAGCTAACGGAAAAAAAATGTTACCCATACCTGCCTTATCGAATACGATACGGGTCGGGTAAACGGCTAAAAAGGTACCATTGACACCCCTAATGATGGGGTATAAAGATATTGGCGGAGCATATTATACTTCATGCAATGTAAAAGTCAGTGTAAGCAATTAGGGGTGTCAATGATACCCTTTTACCCATTTACCCTCTCCGCACCGTATTCGATAAAGTGGGTATGGGTAATTTTTTTTTTTTATTAGCTAATTGGATATGAGTATGAGTAAGGATATTTTTTCGTTAACTAAACATGTAAGGGTACAGGTAAAGACTATTTCGTACCCATTACCTTATAAGTTAATTATATAAAATAAAATTATATTATAATGTTTGAGTAATAATTAGTGATGTTAATATTTATTTGTGTGATAGGAGTAAGGTGTAAGATCAATTCTTAAATATATATTAACGAGTAAGAATAAAATAAAATAAGATTCATTTTTAATGAATAACAATAAAATATGAGTAAATCAATTCTTAAATATGAAAATGCTTTCACCCTAACCTAACCTTATGTGCTCATTGACACCCCTATACGCAATTAAAAGGTGTCTGCATCTGAATAAATTGTCATTATTCCATTCTTTCGAACTTTCACTGCAACTACTGTGTGTGTCCATGTGTATGGCCTTTGCCTCGCCAGCTCATGCTCTTCCTCTGCTAACAGCTGTCTGGGAAGGCTGGAAACAGGGAATTGATTCTGCATTGCTTGAGAAGTCAATGAATAAAAATATCAAGCAAGTGGGTGTTATTCCAAGCAGAGAAAAATGTTAGGAATGTTTCTTGATTTTTCTTCTATTTTTGCGAGTTCAAGTGAGCATCTTTGGATTGGATGAGTTCTATTCCAAACACACTTCTATTGCGGTTTTACATTGACTGTTATAAGTTTCTTTTGACCTGAGACCACGGGAAGAAATTTCTGAGGTGACGCTTGTATAAAAAATAATTAAATTTATGGTATCAGAATTTTTATATTTCTGAAGATAACACAAGACTTCAGCGTCTTCAATTGTACACAAATTTGTCGGGTTTGGTTAGTTGCAAACGGATCCAGAGTTTGAAAGGATGAGAGAAGTAAGAGGTGCATGCCGAAAAGAATATGAAGCTATATGATTGTGTACTATGAAATCTGGTATTACTTTTTCTAATTAACCATTTAGAGAAAACCCAAACCCGACCCGACAAGTGGGTATAGTTCCTATCTTAGTTCTTAGTCCTACCACTCATCTCTGTTTTCAAGAAAATAACATTCCACCTCTGAACAGAGGGAAAAAAAAAACCATATGGCCATGCAAAAAGTAGAGATCATAACCACAGCCATAGTAATTCTCTCACTCACCGTTCTCTTCATCCTAGCCGCTGCAAAATTAATCTCAAACTATCTAGGAACTAGCATATTTAATACCGTGATCTACTTTGCCGTTTGTTATCTCCTTACCAACCAAATATGTACTACGAAATGGAGAATTTTGATGGTAGCTTTATCCCTGGGTTTAATTATCATGATATTTGCTAATCATTTCTACATCAGTCCATGGCGATGGGAATTTGTATCCCATCTAATCTATGGTATCAACTTGGTGGCCATGCAGCCTTTTTTGCTGCTGAAATTTTCACATGATCAGAGGAGCATAATTCTATTCACAGCATTTGTAACGGACGTGGTTCTACTGTTCATTAATCGTCAAGATTTAGAAAATTTCAATAGAATTTTCACAGTGATCTTATCAATTATAGTGTATGCAATACTCTCTGCTTTTCATGTAAAGCAAATGTCGGACAGAAGGTGGAGGGTAGCGGTCAGTGCATCAATTTTTGCTGCCGTCTTGGGGATAGGTTTTCTCCTTCGCTTGTACTGGAACAACAAGGAAATGTTATTTGCATTAATTGCAAGCATAAATGCTTGTTTATCCCTTGTGCCGTGGCTGTGGCTGATGTTTGTACCAAAAATAAAGGCATGGTGGCAAGCATACATGGATCAGGAAACAATCCAAGACGAGCAATACGATTTCCTCGAGATGGCCGGATTACCAGCAAGGTTCACAATCAAAGAGCTTGAAACAGCAACTACAAACTTCCAAGCGCCCATAGGTGAAGGTGCTTCTGGTGCAGTGTTTAAGGGGACACTAGAAGATGGTTCTACTATTGCGGTAAAGAGGATCAAATGGAGGCCGAGTGGTGAAACAGAGTTTCGAACAGAGATGACAATTATCGCAAGCCGGCAACATGTCAATTTAGTACGCCTTCTGGGATTTTGCCTCTCTCCGAGAGGAGACCACTACCTAATCTATCCGTTCCTTGAAAATGGGTCTCTTGATGCATGGCTTTTCACAGATAACGGAAAGAGAAGCCATTTAACATGGGTGTTAAGGTACCGCATTGCAATTGATGTAGCCAAGGCACTTGCATATCTCCACCATGAGTGCCATCATCAGATCTTGCATCTCGATGTCAAACCTGCAAATATTCTCCTCGACGGAGATTTCAGGGCCCTGCTATCAGATTTTGGTATTTCAAAATTAATTGGGAAGGATGAGAGCAGTGTCATGACCAGAGCAAGGGGAACGGTAATTAATATTGATAAATAATCCATTGTTCAATTTTGATGTTTCAAAATGTATTCTCCAATTATTATTAATATCTCATTGGTTACATGCCAAAAAGCTTAATTTCTTTAAAGCTAAATTATATAAAGTTATAATAGTTCACTTTATATATTACAAATTAAAACATGTTACCAGAGCAACATATTTTGTACCACCAACAGGTTGGTTACCTACCTCCTGAGATGCTGATGCCAAATGCTATCTCGACCAAGTCTGACGTATATAGCTACGGAATGGTGCTTTTCGAGCTGGTTGGTGGACGAAGAAACTTCATGATATTGGTGGATGGAGAGACTCAACAAAGACGGGGCACATATTTCCCTAAGATCGTTCGAGAGAAAATGATGCAAGGTGAGCTGATGGAGGTAGTCGATGAGACCTTGAGCAAGAATGAAGACATAAGAGAAGAAGAAGTTGCGATCTTAACTCGACTGGCTCTTTGGTGCATTCAAGAGAACCCGATGCTAAGACCCAATATGACAGAGGTGGTTGAGATGCTAGAATGTCGCATGCCGGTGCATGTGCCTCCCGAAAGCTCGATGTTTGTAGTGAATTTTATGGATGTGGAGTCGTTGTCTGGTAGCTTTTCCCGAGCTCAGGTGAATCATGAGGCCGCTCTAATTTCGGCCAATAGTTTGTCCATTTCCGTTCAATCTGGCAGATAAAAAAAAATATTGCTAAGCCAAATGGTTGTTTGGAAAATCAGTTTTCTGAACCAGAACTACTATTGCTAGTATAATTATTGGTGTGTATTGATTCAATTAATTGAGCTATTAGGAAATACAATAATATAATTACAGGTGCACGGCCGTCTGGGTAGAACACAACTTTTTTGTGGGGTAAAGAGAAAAAAATCATAGTAGGATCTCATATTCTTTTTGTACCCAAGCAAGTCAGGGCCATAGGAGCACATGGTTGCTTGTATATGTAATTAATGTGTATTTTTATATGTATAATTAATGGACTTAATATAAGAACTGATCTTTTGTTATTCTGTTTCATATTAAGCTGTACATGCCCATTCCTTTGATTATGTTGATTTAATGCTCCAAATTAAAATCTAACATCAACTAGATTGAAGTTTTATGAAACAGAATAAAAAAGTTACAATTTGAGCTTACATTGACAAAAATAAAAAGAATAATCCTTATGTGCCTCCTACAATTACAGTACATTCAAATTTATGGTACAGTCAATGGCTCAAATTGCTTGATGATGCATAAAAAATCATTTCAATTTATACCTTTTATCTTCATTAAACAGGGATAAATTGGGTATATTCAAAACTGAGAACTGGAACGAATTTTCAGAAATTAAAACTTGGGAGAAACGAAAAAATGTTGCAGATGTTTTCTAAAGAGATGGAAGAATTTTGCATAATGCAGAAGTGGAATCATAGAAAAATCGGTATGGGGATCGGGATCGGCACCGACTGATTCCGATCCGGATCGGAAAAATCGGTCGGGATCGGCCAAATTGGATCGGAAAATCGGACTTTTTTGCCAGAAGGTTGTTTTACACTAAAATAAGCACAAATCCATCTACCAACTTAATTCCGTGATATATAAGCACAAATCCACTTCAGTCCAGTCAAACTAAAAACCAGAAAAGTTAATCCGTGATTGAATAGAGTACAAAATTGCAAATTATATATAAAAATGAGTCTTGGTTTTTAACAAGAAAGTTTGTGTGGTGTGGTGGAGTGGAGTTTGGGTCCCCATGCTAAAGGGCGCGAGTTCGATTCCCAGAGCTGTCAAAAAAAACTTTTGGAGTTTGGTTAATTCGCGTTTCGGCCGTTTCGGTGGAATCGTTCTGAAACGGATGAAAATTGTCCGAAATTAGACCGGAATGTGGCCGGAATGGACGCAATTTGACGAAATTTTCACTAACCGCATAACTCGGCCTGAAATCGGATCGGTACCGTCCGATCCCGATCCGAAACAGCCAATTCCGCTCCGGAACGGTCGATTTTGCCTTCTATGAGTGGAATCTAACTTGAATTAAGCAAGGACAAAACTTGTTTTGAGGTGCAAAAGGGGGAACCTTTTTTTTCTTATTTTTGAAAAATGGCTGAAACCGGAAACAGCTCATCTATTACCATAGATTTAATTACTAACTAAATCTATCTGCCTCACACACCGAGTGGTTTTGCAAACTCAAGAATTCTCTACCACAACAGTGCATGCAAACTTCAAAAACTCGTGCCAAAACAAAAACACAGTCATGCAGCTGGACAACTGCATTTGTACTTTTTTAAGTGTTATTAATAAGCATAAACTCCCAACTTATGACCCCAGCAAACAACAGCTGGAACATCTTCTGCAAAATTGAATTAGCCCCAAAAACTCAATTCTTTCTCTTCACTCAGCTACCAGTACTGTACCAGTGGCTGTACCAGTATTCTCTGAATCTTCAGCTAATCAGGGAATGGGGAATAAGGCTCTATATGATGATGAGATCTATATCCGTTGGCATCCACGTGTGGGAATAAAGCATTTTTGTGGGTGTGTTTTTGTTGAATATGTGAAGACAAAGAAATGGGCCAAGGCCCATATTGTTTTTACGGAAATGAATTTCCTTTGGGAAATGAATTAGTAGAGACAGAGAGAGAAGAAAAAGGATTGAGCCGAAGTAAAAAGGAAAAATAGAGCTGCTCTCTTCTCTGTTGAACGAAAGTCTCTTCTCCAAGCTTTGTTCTAGGATTTGCTCTCTTTGTAACAATCTACCGAATACACTTGAGAATCTTATAGATTAGTGTATGAGATTCACTAGTACAAAAAACCCCTTCACCGACTGTTAAAAAATCCTTATACCGACTGTTATTGAGGCGTCGGTGATGGCGGCGACGGTATAGATAAATCTTTACTGACGGGTGAATAACAGTCAGTGTAGGCGCCCAACACCGACTGTTTTTTTGAAAAAACAGTCGGTGTAGGCGCCCAACACCGACTGTTTTTTTGAAAAAACCGTCGGTGTAGGTGCCCAACACCGAAATTTTTTTTTTTTTTTTTTTGCACCTATATAATTATATAATTCCTATACCATTTATAATTATACAAAATTATAAACTTTTTTCAAGGTGAATATATTAATAGATAAATAAACGTCATTTACATCTTTTCCTCTCTACAGAGAACAATCAGTTACAAAACTAATTAAAAGGGAAAAACAACAATTTGACATAGTAATAAGATTTCTATACTCAACAATGAGCCATCCATTGCTCTGCACTGACATCATCCTCCTTCCACTGCCCAAACTTGCGTTGTAAACAAATGATTTCAGAACTCCCGCCAGATAAAGCAATATATAATCCTGTGAATTGTGGTAGATTTGAAATCTTATTGTCCAATTTCATAACTGCGGTGCTATAGATTTAGTAACAATAATAAATAAATTAATAAAAAGGAAAATTCAGGTTTTGGTGCTTAAACTCTCTACTAAGAACCAAATTAGTCCCTCAAAATTTCATTTAATTTCATTTGCACCAAATTCATCCTTTGACTTCTCCCCAAAAAAAAAACAAAAAAAGAAAGTTGATCTGAACTTCCATTTGCGCCAAATCAGTTGTTGAACTTATCTTAAATTAATTTAGTCCTAAAAGGAAAATTCATGTTTTGGTGCTTAAACTCTCTAAAAAGAATCAGATTAGTCCCTGAGTTTTCATTTGCACCAAATTCATCCTTTGAACAGAAGTTGTTTACAAACATTATTCTCCAATTCACTTTTACAGCTCATTTAAAAAGGGCGTATAATAGAATAACAATAATAAATATATAAATAATGAATTACCGCTTAGAGGATCTGATGTCATAGGTGCCATGATGCGCCGAAAATGAGTAGCTCCAGGCAGCAATTGATGAGATCTCTTGTTCCTTAAAAGCTTTCCATCTGGTATTAAAAGCTTTCCATCTGATTTGGTAATCTCACCTTCACCAAGGACTGGAATCGGGGTAACAGTGGCAGTAGCACTGCTCTTGACAGAGTTGGTGTCTTTGGGGTCTTTCTCAGTGCCACGATTCTCCCATGGCTTGGCGGCCATCCACCGCTCAAGCCAGCTCCAGCCCCACTGTGGGTTGCTTGGGTCTATGAACATTGGGTTTGCCGTTCTCGAGCTGTTCTTCCACTAAAAGTAAACATTTTGCTGCATTCAGACAGCTATTATAGATATGAATACATGTGGCAAAAAAAGGGCAAATACTATGGTTCCATTCGTTCTCTGGTATTGAAAACGTAGCAGAAAGCAGGGAAAAGAGGAAGGCTGCGAATTTCAGTTGGAATTATATTAGACATGATATAGGTTAACCTTGCTACCTTCAAGCAACAATGTGGACGAGAAATGCTACCTCTACCATATAGGTTAACCTACTAAAAGCATTTAATCCGGAGAAATATGTACAATACCTGATGAGAAAATGCATATGCCATGGCTCGCTCTCTTCTTATGGTAGCCTCTTGCTTGCTTACAATGCTCGCTTCAATTTGCTCCTTCGTCTGGGTACTATCATCCCATTCTTCCCCCATCTTTCATCAACAGAAGATAAAAAACATGTAATGTCAATTCATTGACCTTGTACCCCAAATCAAATAAAATTACATCAAGAAAGAAAGAGTGGAATCGTACTCTCAAGCTATCGAGCTCTTTCTTGAGAAGAAGCTGGCGCTGAAGAGCCTGGTTCTCCTCGGTCATCCTGAGGCGCCTGGAGCGGATCTGATTTAAGAATTAATCAGATGAGGGATACTAGAAACGTGTTGATTCATACATAAAACCTGAAATTGTACTGTGGTACTATTTCCAGCATGAGTTAACTTTTTAATGTAAAGACATCAAGTTTCTTTAATAGTTGATCGATGCATGTGAGGTGACTTGCAAAATCATATACCTTGTATAAACAATCATGGGGATATAGGTTCATAAGATTTGGATCAACGCACTCTTTCAGGCCTTCCATGCTCATTGAATCAGGTGTATTTCTCAAAGCATTTAACATCTGCATAAGTCCAAATGGAGCAAGTTAATCAGCAATAGGAGCATCAAAATTTTTTTTACTTCCCTGTACGTCTTTCTATTGGCTTGTTTTGTGTGTAATTGCATAATTGAGGTCACATGGAGCTTAAATTAAGCTTTATGAGGCACATAAATGGACAACTAGAATTTCAGTGACTTCTATTAAAAAAAATAAAAAATTTAAACAACACATTAAAAAACTGGAACTGACTGTTGCTTAATCACCCAAATGGGCTTGACTGGTCAATTTCAGGAATAATGAGTCCTTGGGATTAATTTTGAGTTTTAGCAGTAACTGTGATGGTCCTTGAAAACCCTACTAATTTAAAAGCAAAAAAGACACAGGAAGGAAATATGGTGCTTAATGGAGGCCTTCATAAAATAATCGGAAGTTAATTAAGGCATTGTCATTCAGCTTCATCTAAATGGGGCCTTAACTGCACATCTGAAGATTTTGGAGTCAGTTAAATAAATTACTAAAAAAAAAACTTACAACTGAGGCTAGAGACCGCCTTTCAATATTAGCCCTACTCAGCCCTTCTGCACGTGTAATGGCCTCTTTTCCAGATATAAGCTCAAAAAAAAATTGGCTTCAAAGGAAAGTCTGAAGTCTAATTGAACATTTTTAAGAATTAATCAAGCTTAGCTCATTTATTGGCCAATCCATACACTAAATTACCATTTATACACTACTAAGAATTTACATGCCTGTGATTCCCAAACCAATTTAAGAGCTAATTAATCAGGATTCAGTTATATGAACATCCCAAGGACTTAAATTTTAATAGTACACTAGGTATTAGATAAAAATATAAACAATGGATGATATTACAATATTAATATTAGATAATACATAAACTGCACTATAGAATATAATTTGCAGTGCTTCATGGAAATATGAAACTAACAACTGCTTACTCATCCAGTAAAGAGTGGCCTCACTTATAATAATTAGAGTAATAATTGAGGCTAGGTTCATTAATTCAACCAAGAAATCATAACGCATCCAATAATGGTATCAACAAAATGGGGTCATATCAAGCATGATAAAAATAACAAAAACTCTTATCTCTTTCTAATGTTCTCTTTGCAAATCTATTATAAATACGAGCAAAGAGGAAAAATTACTAATTAAATATCAGATCTACCCCTAAACAAATCAACTTGGAAAATTCTTCACACAATAAAGTTACTATGAACTTAAAATGGAAAAGAAAGTAAAATTATTAATTAGTAAATTAGATTACCATGTATCCACGAAAAGTGGTCTGGATTTTAATTGCCGCAATCTCTTCTCTTGACTTGCCAGAGAACCTGGCTTGTGGGATTGGCACTGCCTTGACAACATGCGGCGCTGCTGTAGCTGTGGCAGGTGGGACTGACGGATTGGAAACCGACGGATTGGAAATAGAAGGCGGCGGTGGCGGCGGCGGTGAAAAGAGGCGAACTCCACGTCGCATCCGCTTGGAGATCAGACGCTCGCTATCGGCCAGAAAAGCACTCCTCCGCGCTATCGAACAGAATTCGGGTGCTGGTGCGGGGCGAGGCAGCAAGGCGATCGCAGCGGTGCTCGGGTGCTGGTGCGGGGTGTTTGGGAAAGAGAGAAACTCAACTTTTTTGAGAGGGTTTTCTGCAAAGAAGAGGGAAATGAATATTTCGCGGCTGATAAGTTATAAACTGGAACTAAATTTTGTTAGCTCAACACCGACTGTTTTTCTAAAAAACAGTCGGTGTTGGTAATTGCTCAACACCGACTATTTTTTGTAAAAAACAGTCGGTGTAGATATGAGCAACACCGACTGTTTTTAAAAAAAACAGTCAGCGTTGGTGACTGCTTAACACCGACTGCTTTTTGTGAAAAACAGTCGGTGTAGGGTATGAGCAACACCGACTGTTTTTTAAAAAAACAGTCGGTGTTGGTTTATTGACGGTTTTTTGTAAGAGAACAGTCGGTGTTGAGATTGTTCTTATTTACGATTTTACCAGCAGTCTCTACACCGACTGTTACATATTAAAACAGTCGGTAATTGAGGGTCGGTGAAGGGGTTTTTTGTACTAGTGATTGTAAGAGAGTGCGAGGGAGAGTGTTATTGGCTTGTTAATCTCTTTGTATTTGTAAAGACTCCTTGATATAGTGAAGTTGCGTTGTGTGCTCCCGTGGTTTTTTCCCGGAAGGGTTTCCACGTAAAATCTTGTGTCTCTCTTTTATTTTCTGTGATTGATTGCATGTTTATGTTGGCTTCTTGATTGATTTTCATATTTCTTCATTTACTTGGGTATTGGTGTATGCCCGCAAGATGTTCGATAAAATCACTCCTTGAGCGCTTCCGTGTACGTTCTCAACAATTGGTATCAGAGCACGTTGGGCTTTGACATAGGAGTGATTGAAGCTTGAGTTGGTTTAATTTGAGCTTGTATTCGTGATTTCACGTATAGAATGGAGAAGGCTATGGAATTTGAGAAGTTGAATTGGTAGCAATTGGGCTATTTGGAAAATATTGATGGAGGACTACTTGGTGTCGAGGGAGTTGGATTTACCATTGATTGGTGGTAGTGCGCAACCTATGAACATGGAGGATAATAAATGGACGATGCTTGATCGAAAATGTTTAGCGGCTATAAGGCCGTGTATTTCACTATCGATCTTGTTTGATGTCTACCAATTGTAAGACAACTCATGAGCTTTGAACCACATTAGAACAATCATATGAGCAACATTCAGGTGTAAACAAGATGCATGCTATGAAGATGTTATTTCTCTTGAAAATGAAGGATGACATATCAATGAGAACGCATGTGAGTGAGTTCAACTCGATTGCAGCTCAATTAAAGTCCTTGAAGGTAAACTTTGATGAAGTGGTATTATGCTTATTACTTTTGAGTTATTTGCCTACTAGTTGGGATACTCTTGTTACTACCGTTGCGAACACAATGAGCAACAAATTCAAGTTGAGTGATGTTGTTGCTTCATTGTTGAACGAGGAAACTAGGAAGGCTACAACCCAATTGGAAACAGGGCCTAGTGAGGCATTGACGGCTGGTGAAAGGGGGAGGCTAGTTACTAGGAACAATTTCTTAGGTAGAAAGGGTGAGTCTCAAGGCCAAAAATTTTCTTTTTGGCATTGCAAGAAGGAAGGGCACTTGAAGAGAGATTGTCCTCTCTTGAAAGACAAGCAAAAGAATAAGAAGCATGATGGTGAAGCAAGTATAGTTTTCGATGAAAGAGAAAATGCGGTGACACTAAGCATGGCTTGTAGTGTGAGTTAAAACATGGATGTTTGGATATTGGATTCGGGTGCCTCATTTCATATATGCTTGGATCGTCCTTATTTTGTCAATTATCAAGAGGTAGATGGTGAAAATGTCTACCTTGGTGATGGCCGACCATGTAATATTGTTAGAATTGGGGATGTTGAGCTTGAGCAAGCTAATGAAAGTCGATTGAAATTGAGCAATGTGAGGCATGTACCCGAAATTATCAAGAATTTAATCTCGGCAGGTCAACTTGATGACGGCGGTTTTGTTGTGACTTTTGGCAATGGATCATGGAAGATATCAAAAGGTCGCATGACATTAATGGAAGGGCAATGTTCGCACAAAAGTGTATCACAAAGTTTCAGTACAGCAAGCTGTACCTTTTAAACCTTGAATTAACTTCCGACTAGACTGCAAGTGCACAATCCTATCATATAGTTTAGTCAGGTATCAATCCACAGGACGGTTCAAATCTAATCTGGACTCTACTTAAATCAATTAGGTACTAGAAGTTGGATAAGGTTGATTTGGTTTGTTTTAATTCCTAAGTTCAACAATAACGATTAGAAATAATTGAAATAACAGAAGGTAAAGTTTGGTTTTTATCAGATAAAGAAAAGCGTTTCCAGAGTTTTTGATTTTATCTTCAACTCTGCCTCTCGGTACCAAACACGACCCGCATACTTTCATATGCGGCCCGCGTGGACCTCGAGTGAATGCAGCAGCTGTCTGTTTCTGCACTGTTCTTTGGTGTAAGGGTTCATTGACTGAACCTAATATTCCTAAACCTCAACTCTCGTTTGTTGGCTTAATAAACTTGGTATCGGAAATGTAATTTCGCCTTCTTAGGTTTTTAATTTAAGTTAATTGTCCAGTTTACTAAAGGTAACCACTACCTCTCGATAAGTGGAAAAGTTCACCTCTCAGTTACTATTTGGTCTCGCCTCACGGCTCGTAAACCTACCTCAAATACTAAGTTTGGTTGAGAGAAACATCAGGGCCAAAGTACTAGAAAAGATGCTATAGACATCTAATAGTAGACAATCAAGAATCATTCAATCAACTTCAACAAAGCAATTAAATACTACTCAAACAATTAAACACTAACATTCAACACAGATTCAAACAACATGCATATAAAAGAAAGTATCAAACTACATCATAACCCTAGAAACTAAGTAAACTACTCACACATAGTCAAAAAACAAACAAAACAAATAATATAAGAAATAGCCATGACAAAACCCGAAATACAAAGAAGAACTTTCGTGTTTCGCTTCTCAACTTCGTCTCCAAGCTAGCCGTCAAGTCCAAACCCTAGAATTCGTCTCTTGCTCTCCAAAATGCAGAATGAATCCCCCTGTAGCAAGGAATCCCGTGATATAGCCCTTCTGGCCGACCTTTCCTTCATTGAGCCTCTGTTTCCTTTTATGTTTTGTTTCCATAATAGGCTGACGCGGTTCGCTTGTCTGTGTCTCTCGCGAGTGTAAAGAGTGATCGCGTCAGGGTTTGATGCGGCCCGTATCGGATGTGACGTGGCCCGCATCGGATGTGACGCGGCCCGCGTGTAGGGTTTCAGAACTCGCAATTTTCCCTGATTTCGCTCGTTTTCTGCAAAGTAAGAATAAAAACGCAGTAGTACCACATTCGATAGATATTCAATGTAATAGCACAATTTGGCGGTTAGAAACACAGATTTTAGTACACAAATTGGTCGGATTTATAGGTCAAATATCGAGACATCAGGCAAAAAGATGAGAGTTTGTACATTCTTCATGGAGCACCTCAAAGAAGTGTTGTGGCTACGGCAAGTGAGCATGCGGATATGCAACTGTGGCACAACCGGCTTGGTCATCTAAGTGAAAGAGGTATGAAGATGTTACAAAATGAAAATTTTATTCCTTCTTTTGATTGTTCATCTCTTGATTTTTGTGTTCATTGTATAATGGAAAAACAAAAGAGAGTGAATTTTAAGAGAAATGACTCTCATAGAAAATTAAAATAATTGGAATTGGTTTATTCCGATGTGTGTGGCCCATTTAATGTCAAGTCTCTTGATGGAACATCTTACTTTGTTACTTTTTTAGATGATTTTTCTAGAAAATGTTAGATTTATCTCTTGGCCTCAAAAGATCAAGTTTTTGAAACTTTTAAAAAGTTTAAAACCCGTGTTGATGAGATTGAAAAAATCATCAAATGTTTACAAACTGATAATGGTGGTGAATTTTGCTCTAATGAATTTGAAAATTTTTGTGCGAGAAATGGCATTCGGAGAGTGAAGACAGTTCCATATACACCGCAAGAAAATGGGATCATTGAAAGAATGAACCGGACCATTATGGAGCGAATTAGAAGTATGTTGTCTCACTTGAGTCTTCCAAAGTCATTTTGGGCCGAGGCGGCCAACACCGCAGTTTATTTAATCAACTGGTCACCAAGCGTGGCATTAGACAGTGGCATACTGAAAATTTTATGGAGTGGTAAGAAGCTTTCTTATGAACACTTGAACTTTTGGTTATGAAGCTTATATGAAAATTCCTAATGTGAAAAGGAATAAGCTTGATGTCAAGTCGCAGAGGTGTGTATTTGTTGGTTATGACTGTGATGATTTAGGTTATAGGGTTTGGGATTCTATTGAGAAGAAGACAATTAGAAACCGAGATGTCATATTTTGTGAAAATGTGATGTTCATGGAAAATTATGAGAATGAGCAAAATGAATATCGACATGAGAAGAAGCATGTTGATGCAAGTGTTGAACCTATGATGGTAACACGTGCTCGAGATGGTGGTGATAACCATGAGGATGAGAGTGAGCCGGTGGAAATGCATGATGAAGACGCAAGTGAAAATGAGCACACTAATATTCTGGTACAAGAGTTGAGGAGATCAATTTGGATTTCTCTACCTACACAAAGGTATTCCCCTTCTCTATGTTATGCTTTATTTGTGGATGCAAGTGAACCCAAGTCATTTCATGAGGCTATTGATTGTCCGATTAAAGCCAAGTGCTTAAGGGTAATGAATAATGAAATGAATTTGTTGCATCTAAATAAGACTTGGGAGTTGGTGAAACTTCCAAATAGAAAGAAAGCATTGAAAATAGGTGGGTGTTTGTGTTGGAGAATGATGAAGGGTGTGTTGACGCCGATCATGTGGATTGTGAAAAGACAAGAAAATATGCAACGCATTGTGGTTGTACTATCGGTGGTGGAGCCGTTAGTTGTATTTTTACTATCGGTGGTGGAGCCGTTGGAGAATGATGAAGGGTTTGCTTGAACACTTTAGATTGAAGCAAAATGAGTATGAGGTGCATTGTGATAATCAAAGCACTATATACCTTGCGAAGAATGCGACGTATCACTCAAAGATGAAGCACGTAGATGTGCGATACCACTTGATTCGTGATGATGTGCTCGATTGTTTGCAATTGATCGTGAAGATGGTTCATGCGATTGAGAAGATTGCCGACATGTTCATGAAGGTGGTGCCTCTGGATAAGGAGGCGATCCGGGTTGGTTGAATAACTCGGATGTTGGAACACGATGCGGTGCTTATGAGATCAAGTGCGAGTTTTGTCTTCAAGTGGAAGATTGTTGAATATGTGAAGACAAAGAAATGGGCCAAGGCCCATATTGTTTTTACGGAAATGAATTTCCTTTGGGAAATGAATTAGCAGAGACAAAGAGAGGAAAAAGGACTGAGCCGAAGTAAAAAGGAAAAATAGAGCTGCTCTCTTCTCTTTGAACGAAAGTCTCTTCTCCAAGCTTTGTTCTAGGGTTTGCTCTCTTTGTAACAATCTACCGAATACACTTGAGAATCTTATAGATTAGTGTATGAGATTGCAAGAGAGTGTGAGGGAGAGTTTATTGGCTTATTAATCTCTTTGTATTTGTAAAGACTCCATAGTGAAGTTGCGCCATGTGCTCCCGTGGTTTTTTTCCGAAAGGGTTTCCACGTAAAATCTTGTCTCTCTTTTATTTTCTGTGATTGATTGCTTGTTTGTGTTGGCTTCTTGATTGATTTTCATATTTCTTCATTTACTTGGGTATTGGTGTATGCCCGCAAGGTGTTTAATAAAATCACTCCTTGAGCGCTTCCGTATACGTTCTTAACAGTTTTGTCAGTATTTGCCTTCAAATTTTCATAACATATAAACAAATGAAAATGCTATTTCAGTTATGAGCTAGAGTTCAAGATCCTTTCTTTTTTATTCTATTCTCACTCCAATATCTTTTAGTTTTTTCTAGTTAAATGCTAATCTAGATGAGAATTATTATTTATCACATGAGAGCAGAAATAAAAATAATAATAGATTCAAAGAGCATTTTAATATAGTCACAAAATTATAACATATAGCAATTATATAGCATGAATATGCTCTGACAATTTGCTCACATAGTATCTGATCAGATAAACCAAATTTTGACGAGAAAAGACTGAAATAGTTAGGAGTAAATGGGAGGAAAAGAAAAGAGAGTAAATGAGAGTGTATATTTTGTCAAATATATTTAAAAAAGAGTATTTTGTTTGAACTTGTTTGAAAAAAGGTTATTTTATAAATTTTTCCCTATATAATCTATAATTGTTTCCCCTTTAACAGATCACTAATTCATTATATTACTAACCATTTAAAAGATGAGGAGGGTTCAAATGCCTCTATTTTTTGTGACTCCACCATGCCTCTATTATTAAAAACTTTAAAAAACTTAAAAGTCAAAATAAAACTAATGGATATGATCAACATCATTTTATCTATGTGCTCATAAAAAATTATCACATTTTGATTTTGTTTTTATGTGAATCAATAAGTTGAAAAATCAACATCTATAAATTATCCACATTTGTACGTTTTTTACAAGCTCTTGATGACAACCAAAACAAAATTGAAATGTCATAATTTTGTACACGTGTATAGATAAAATGATGTAGATCATATCCAACGGTTTTATTTTGACTTTTAAGTTTAAATTTTGAGTTATTAACGTTTTTAAAAATAGAGGTACGGTGGAGGAATGAAAAATGGAGGCATTTGAACCCTCCTCTTAAAAGATATCCCCATCATCCTTTTGTCATTTTTTTCTTTCCTTCGAACTTGCACGGTACCTATTGTGTGCATTCTTCTTAGGGGTGCACAAAAAATTCTAACTCATAACTCGTTCGGAATTAATTAATTAGGATTCAACTCACCAACAACTCAAGTTGAATCCAAGTTGCCTCCAACTTGGCTCGGAATCAACTCGGTTGACTCATTCACTTGGTAAACTATGTAATATTTTGTTAAACTTTGTACTATTTAGTAATTTGGCGAACTTTGTACTATTTAATTATGTATTTGCCACTGTTTCATTATTGAAGTTTTAAATTGTGTACTATTTTGATAAATTATGTACTATTTATTTTGTTAGACTTTGTTTTGGTAATTTTTAATTTGATAAACTGTGTACTATCTATGAGTCATGAGTCAACTCGAGTTTACTCGAGTTAGTCGCGAGTTGAATCTAAATTGAGTTTTTTTGACACGAAACTAAATTAGCAACTCGGGCTCAACTTGGCTCATGAGTTGACGAGTTGAATTGAAGTTGCCCTCAACTCGACTCATGAGCAGCCCTAATCCTGCTTTCTCTACTAATAATTGTCCTTGAAGACTGAAAATAGAGCAATTGATTTTACAGTGCGAGAAAGGTCGATAAATAATATTATCATGTAGTCACCCAGTGTACTTATCAAACATAGATGACTATGATGATGATAAAAATAATAATGAGAATGATGATAATAAGAAAATTATAATAATAATGTAAAATTGGCTGATTCGGAGCGGAATTGTCTAGATCCGAGCCAATTATTATTCGATTTACACAGTTAGACGGGTTTCATATAAAAACTTGGTGGAGTCGGGTTTAAATAATAAAATCGGCAGTGTACCAAAAGTTGGTGGAATTGGAAAGATCAGTCGATTTTAACTATTAAGTAGCCGACAAAAAAAATTGGGGGCTGTTGGAAACTTCGGAAAAAAGGAGTTTGTTTTGTACAATACAAGATTACAAAGTCTCTATTTCATACATTTCTCATGTGTACAATACAAGATTCTCTATTTATAAGCTACAAATTGTAAATGAAAAGTCATCTAAAATTAATTACAATAGTAGTGAGGAAACGAATTCCAATAGTAATGGGGGATGAGGTGATTAATATTGAGAGTTACAAAATGGTTGGATATCCACATTTATATTTCTAACACTCCCCCTTAGATGTCCATAAGAATATGCCTCATTAAAAAACCTTATGGGATAAAAACCTAGTGAAGAAAAAAGAGTACAATATTCTTCTAAATACGCAACTACAACCTTACCAGAAAAACTCAATGGAAAAAACCATAGTTAAGGAAACTATAGTACATATTAACTCTTCCTCATGACAACATCAATTAAGATCTTTAAGTCGACGAACTCTAATATTACAAACTAACTTTTCGAATATTACGGTAGGGGCGCTTAGTGAATAAATCTGCAAGATTCTCACTTGAACGGTGATCACTCAAAGATAGCGATATTTTTTTTAATATTTATAAACTCAGAAATGCTATATGTTCGAACTGCAAGCGCACAACCCTATCGAGTAGTATATTCGAGGTCAATCCATAGGGAATATTGGTTCAGAGTTTTGAGCGATCGAATCACAATCTTTCGAAAGGTTAGACGAAATCTGGAAATTGAGAGTTGTAGTTGTGATCAATGTAAATTAGGAAACAATTAAAAGTAATTAAAATAAAGATAGAGATGAGAATTCCTAGGGTTTCGGCACACAATTTCTACTCAATCTGCTTTGATAATATATTCTTGTCGGGTCTGATTTTCTGCTGTTGTTTTATGAAAGACACCACATAGGTCACTGCGAGTTATTTTACGCAAGAATGACAGATCTTTCATCGAGATTCTACATAGGACACTGCGAGTTATCTTACGCAAATGACTGATCTCTTAAATACACAAGTTACTACATAGATCACTGCGAGTTTTCTTACGCAAATGATGGAACTTGATTCGCGTTTTGTTGTTCTGGTTTATGGTTTTCCCGCTAAGGTTTTCTTCACATAAACCTAATAGATCTCAACGAGGCTAATTCGTACAAATAGTTTCTCTTACCATTAAAGTACTGTCACTATCCTACGGACTAAACCAGATCATCGAAGTTAGATGAAGAGATAGTAAATCACAAAAGCATTTCGATTCAACTACAAGAAATCATAATCAACAGAAAATATATATATTAAAACATCAAGAGTAACAAGGTTTACTGCCTAGCCCTAAGAAAAGGAACTTAGCCACGGAACAGCATGGTTACAAGCACTCCTCTCTTATCTCTTTAATCAAATCTAATCATAATTACAAAGATACTAAACAATTCTGTCTAGGGTGCTTATATAGGAGTGAAGGGACATCTGGAGTTGATTGGAGGCTAAGAAACTGATCTGGATACAGCTGTCGACAGCTATTTCCCAAGAGGCGCCTTTGGTTACGGTCCGTATTAGGTGATACAGTCCGTATTGAGACTATGTCGCTAAAGGATTTAATGCGTATTGCGCTATCTCCTAGTCTGTATTCGTCTAGGTCCGTATTAGGCAATACGGACCGTAACAGAGACTTAGTCGATGAGCGTAGCTGATCCGATTGACCCGATTCTTGCTCCATTTGGTGTAAAATAGTCCCAAAACCTGTTTTCTGTAATAAAACATAAAGAAGGGTGACAGTAGCCTTTTTTTCTAATAAATTAAACATAAGTGTGAGAAAATATGCAAAACCTAAGCCAAAACCCTACGTAATTCATCATTATTTTGACTCTGATCAAACGGATTTGCTGAACATTAATAACATTACCCTTTTGGAGATCATGTGTGAAAAAGAACGTTGGTGAAATATATTTTGTTATATGCCCTTTAATGTATCATTCCTTTAATTAAGCAATACATGTAGTATTATCTTCATATATGATTGTCAGAATTATTTCTCCAGAAGACAAGTCACATGTCTGGTGAATGTGTTGAATCACATATCTTAACCAAACACATTCTCAGCTTGCTTCGTATATTGCTAAAATTTTTACATGATTAGAGGATGTGGCTGTTATAGTATGTTTCACAAATCGCCACAAAATAGCTGTTCCGATCCACCACAAGTAAACAAATAGCATGTTTGAGAACGACCATTATGTGGATCAGACAAATATCCAGCATTCGTATAACCAATTAAATTTGATTTGGATACATTTGAAAAGAACAAACTCAGAGGTAGCGAAGTATATGTTTAATTTCATTCCAATGTGTTTGTGTGGGAGAAAAACTATATCTTGCTAATAAATTTACAGCAAATGATATATCAAGTCTTGTAAGTTCAGCAAGATACATAAGTGCTCCTATCGCACTAAGATATGGTACTTCAGAACCAAGTAGTTCTTCATCATTTTCTTGAGGTCTAAAAGGGTCTTTATTCACATCTAATGATCTTACAATCATTGGAGTGCTTAATGGATGTGATGTAGCCATATAAAATCATTTCAGCACATTTGCAATATAATTTTCTTGATGCACAAAAATACCATTTTTCAAATGTTCAATTTGCAATGCAAGAAATTTTTTTATTCTCCCAAGATCTTTCATCTCAAATTATTCCTCTAAACAATTTACTATTTTTGGAAGCTCTTCAGGAGCTTCAATGATATTTAGATCGTCAACATAAACTACAATTATACCAAACTAATTTCCAGATCTTTTCATGAAAATACATGGACAAATTATATCATTTTTATATCCATATTTCAATAAATATTCACTGAGACGGTTATACCACATGTTTTCGAGAACCAAAATTACATGCTTCAGGCATCTTAAATCCTTCAGAGATTTTCATATAAATATCATTATCAAGCGAGCCATAAAAATATACTGTAACAACATCCATTAGGCGCAAATCAAGTCCTTTATGGACTGCCAGACTAATTATGTACCGAAAAGTTGTTGTATCCACCACAGTTGAGTATGTTTGTTCATAATCAATTCCAGGTCTTTGTGAAAAACCTTGGGCGACAAGCTACACTTTATATCTTACAATTTCACTTTTCTTATTTCTTTTTCGCGTAAATACCCATTTATATCCTACTGGTTTTTCAAAAACTTTTCATTTTTCAAGATATTGGGACTACATGCCCAAAAACTTTCTTTTTTCAAGAGAGTTTAACTCTTCCTCAATTGCACCTTTCCATTTTGACAAATAATTTCTTTGTCGACATTCTTTAATCAAGTCATGATCCTCAATATTTATTATATTGAGCGCTATATTATATGTAAAAATATCATTGACATCAATTTCATCTCGGTTCCATCTTATTTCATTCATGATATTATTTATCGAGATCTCTTCATTTTCATGAATTTTAGATATCTGAGTTTCTGCTCGAACTCCAATATTAATTATAATTTTATTCTCTTCTGGAGTTTTATCTGAAATTATCATATCCTCGACTTGACCATTTTCATTTTTAGCTCCTTTTCTTTTTCGAGGATTTTTATCTTTGGAAGAAAATTGGTGTTCCATACTTCATACGTGTTATAATTTCATTAGTCTGTTTAACAGGGACAACTTTTGGAGCATTAGCAGCTGGTACATGTGATTTGGTCACTTTATTTGATTCTGTGAATGCATCTAACAATTGATAAGATATATTTCTATTTCTGACCCCTCAAAAACTAATACAAAAGCTAATAATGAACTAAGATATAAATTGTTGAATACTTCTAGTAAAGGAGAAATTGTTGAGCATTCACCGACTGATCAAATTGTATCGAACAATCATTCGAATTTCATATATCCTTCTATTTTGCAAGAGAAGTCTTATTTGTTGACGAAAAAGCAAAGAAACCGATTTATTATCCCATTAAAATATGATAAGGAACAAGAAAAAGAACTAATATCATGTTTTGTTATTTCGACGGCGATACCTATAAACGGTATCTTTGCAAATGAAATTATCTTTTGAACATTTAGTTCACATTCTTTAGTACGAGGATCAAAATGAGATAATGATAATTAATTCCAACTAATATCTTTTCCCAGCTGATTATTTTCTCCCCCTAATGTTGGGAATATTGATTCATCAAAATGACAATCGACAAACCTAGCCGTGAATAAATCTCCTGTCATTCGTTCTAAATATTTTATTATATATGAAAATTCAAATCCAACATAAATTCTGAACTTCCTTTGAGGTCCCATTTTAGTGCGTTGTGGTGGAGCAATTGGAACATATACCATACATCCATAAATTCTTATATGGAAAATATTAGGTTTGTTACCAAAAACTAATTATAAAGGGAAAGTTTTATTATAACTAGTTGGCCTGATGTGAATTAGTTATGCTGCATGCAAAATAGTATGTCCCCAACAAAATATTAGAAGTTTAGACTTCATAAGTAATGATCATGCAATTAATTGTAATCTCTTTATGAATGACTCTGCAAGTCCATTTTGTGTATGAACATGAGCTACATGATGTTCAACATCAATTCCAATAGACATATAATAATTATTGAATGTCCGAGAAATAAATTCACCAACATTGTCTAGACGTATTTTCTTAATTGGATAATCAGGAAAATGTGCTCTTAATCGAATTAATTGAGCAAGTAATCTCACAAACGTCAGGTTGTGAGTTGATAATAAACTTACATGTGACCATATTGTGATGCATCAATTAAAACTATAAAATATCTAAATGGTCCATATGATGGGTGTATTGGTACACACATATCACCCTATATACGTTCTAAAAACGTAAGAGATTCATTTTGTATTTCGCTGGTGATGGTCGAATAATCAACTTTCCTTGAGAACACACAACACAAGACAATTTATTAGATTGAAGAATCTTCTGGTTCTTTAATGAATGTCCACATGAATTCTCTATTGTTTTTTGTATTATTATTAATCCGGGATGACCTAACCGGTCATGCCAAACTATAAACATATTCTTATCTTTAATTTCCTAGTTTACGATTGCATCAATTACACTAATATATGTGTTGTACAAGCCGGAGGAAAACATAGGTAATTTTTCCAATATGCAGTTTTTTTATCGGATACTGTACTAGTAATATAAAGATATTCAATATTTTCTTTATTGGTTGTCTCAACATGATACCCATTTCGGCGGATATCCTTAAAACTTAACAAATTCCTTTGAGACTTAGAAGAATATAATGCATCATTAATATAAATTTGCGTTCCTCTATGTAACAAAAAGGTTGCTCTTCTGGAGCCTTCAATCAATTACTACCAGAAATAGTACTAACATTCGCTTCTTGCACTACTAAATAAGAGAAATATTTTTTATCTTTGAGGATGGTATGAGTTGTTGCACTATCGGGCGAGAAATATATCTTCATTATTGATGTCATTGTTGATCAAAAGAATATTCATTCTTAGGGGTGCAAACGGATCGGATACGGATACGGATCAGATATTGGATATCTGTAGATATATACGTAAATATTTTTATAATATATATTATACTATATAGTATATATCTACTATTTGGATATGGATAATTAAAATTCAAAACCATATTCGTATCCATATTTGTACGGATATTCAGATAACCGTATCAAATTTTCGAATACGGATCCAAATACAGTCGGATATTATCTGATCCGTTTGCACCCCTATTCATTCTTCAATGAAAAAAATTAAAATTATATAAATAAATAACTCTTCAACAATAAAAATAATATTGTTAAACTTGTATTGTCCTTAACAAAAATGCAATAAATACCACTTCAACAATAACAAAGATTAATCTATTTTAAACAATTTACTTCTTATTTTTAGTGATGCTTGATATATGTCAAAAATACGTTTTGGCATATAATAGGTACGTCGGCGTATGACAGGTACGTGACCAATGAGCTTTACAAACATAATGATAGCATGAATTCTCTTGTTCACTATTTTGTCACTTTTCTCATTCTTTTTGTTCATTATTTTTCCACTTCCGGTGGAATGATGCGTCTTTTCTTCATTACCACATCCATAGTAAGAGTTTGTCTATAAATTATTATCATATTACTTTCCACTTCTAGTGGAATGAAGATAAGAAATATACTCAAAATATTTCTAGAAATCTTCTTATAAAGATTAAATTATTGAAAAAAATAATAATATAAACATATTAAAATTGAATACTATGACAGAATTTTTTTTTAATACTATGGCTTCGAGACAGTTGAATAGACATCCGTTAATAAGAATATGATTGCGAATTTCAATACCATGCTTCGGGTTATTAATGCCATAACTTCATATTATCAATGCCATAATTTCAGGTTATAAATGCCATAACTTCATGTTATAAATGTCATAACTTCAGGTTATTAACATCATAACTTCAGGTTATGAAAAGGGAGATAAATAAATATCAATAAAAGAATATGTAATTGCATAAATAAATAAATTTAAATGTATTAACTTCAGGTTATTAAATTGCTTGACTGCGCAAGTTTTTACATAGTTCCGGATTGAGTTATATCGTATATAGATAGATAGAATGAATCAACTTGTAAATTTGAAATAACTTCGGGTTATATTTTCATCCAGTGGCTTATAATAACGTCTAGTTATTATATTGATTTTACATGGAAATTTCTAATAAAACTTCAAATTTTTAATTGGGAATAACTGCAAGTTATTATTCATCCAGTGGCCTATAATAACTACTGGTTATTATATTAATTTAACTGCTGGTTATTTTATACTAAAATTTCTAATAGAAATTCAGGTTCTAAACAATTATAATAATTACTTCAGGTTATTATTCTATTCGGTTAATACGAACTTCGAATTCTAGATAAACATTTAGTTTTGATAGTAACTTCAGGTTATTATTCTATCATTCACTTCAAGGAATGATTCTTATAAACTAAAACAATTATAATCAAAAATGTAAATCAAATGAAATTAATGAATGATATAATAATCAATCATATAAATTACTTACAAAATAACTATGCAACTTCTTCCGAGCAAGTCGTGCTGATAACGTGATATAAAATAAATACAAACAAACATAAACAAGATAGAGAGAACACATAAAACATGACAATATCTTTATTCATACATTTCTCATGTGTACAATACAAGATTACCAAGTCTCTATTTATTGGCTACAAATTGTAAATGAAAATGCATCTAAAATTAATTACAATAGTAGTGGAGAAATGAATTCCAATAGTAGTGGAGGATGAGATGATTAATATTGAGAGTTACAAAATGTTGGACATCCACATTTATATTTCTAACAATTTTCAATTTTTTGTTTCAGTTTTAGCCCACATACGGGGCACCGCCGTTATTAATATGTTTGGATTTGTTTTTTTATTTCTATGATTTAAGCAAATTTTAATGTAGTAGTTTAATTTTGAAAGTTTATATTATATTATAGGTTAAATTTCATTGTTGGTCACTAAATTTTGTTCTTTGTTTTGAATTGGTCATTCAAATTTGATTTGTCTCTTTATAGCTATTGAATTTTTCATTTATTCTTTTTCATTTGTTCCAATCAAGTCACCCTAAACTTTTCCATCCAAAAAATTAATAAAATATAACTTTTTTGTTGGTAGTTTGAACGGAATGAACATATTCCGTTAGTATTTTGGACGGAAAAGTAATAGAGTGACTCGATTGGGATAAATGAAAAATTTAGTAGCTACAAAGGGACAAATCAAAATTAAGTGACCAATTTGTGACAAAGGACAAAGTTTAGTGACCTCCATCGAAATTTACCCTATATTATATTAGTGAGTTATTTGAATTTAGTTTTATTTCTTAACAAAATTTTGTAACAAATTAATATTTTACATTTTTTTTCTTTTTTAATACAAACATACTTTTTTTTAAAATCCGAGTTTCTGATTTGATTCGGCCCATTCCAATCAATTTATCCGATTTGGATCAACTTTGCTCATATTGAAATTTTATTTAGTCTCCTCTAAAATTCTGATTTGTAATTTGAATTAAATTTAGAATAAAATTATAATAAATTTTTGGAATTTTAATTTATAATTAGAATTATAAGTTAGAACACTGAAAATTATAAATGAGAATATTAGAAATAATAAGTTGAATTGTTTTTTATCTGATAGCCGATTCACTATTTAAACTTGATTATTCCACTTGACGAATAATCTAAATCCGTCCCTATATATCCACGGCTTAAATTACATACCTCAGTTGAAAATATGTGCACTCCGCAGAACAAGCGGGTGTTATTCCAAGGAGTTTGAGAAAAATCTAAACAATTAATGTTTCTTGATTTAAGTATTTTTGCAAGTTCGACTAAGCGTCGTTGGATTGGATGAGTTCAGACTTCAGAGAGTGACTGAATGGAGAGGCGGTGGGTCCACTTGACCTTTATTAATTATATTACGCCCTGAGAAAAAGTCTTTTTTTATTATTCACAGGGTAAGTTTAACAATGTGCACATCGGGTTTGACCCGGCGCTGGGAAACCGGGTTCGGGTAAGTTGTAAGCGGATCCAGTGTTTGAAAGGATGACAGAAGTGAGATGTGCAGAATTGAGTCATAGACTGTGGACCAAGATGTACTATGAATGCGGGTATTATTTTTTTTCTAATTAACCATTAAGAAAAGATCCAAATTCTACCCGACAAGTGGTACTTATTGTATCTTCGTTCCATCGTTCCAAGCAGGGCCGGTTCTGAGAATTTTGGGACCCAGGACGGAAGAAAATTTTAAACTCTTTATGTAAACAATTTTTTTTATTAATATGTCATATCATACAAAATAGGGGGACATAAAACCAATACCTCTCAAAATAAAACATATACAATGATGAACATATCCACACCATGTTTCTTGCTTGCTTCTTGATAAACCAATTTTGAACACATGTTGTACCTGCACAAAAAAACATATCTAAATCATATCTCATCTGAAATGACTCATTCTTGCATTTTTAGAAGCAAAATTATCAATTATATGTTCAACATCAATAGTTTTCAACATATTTTTTTCAATACTTAATATTGTTAATCCATTCAACCTATCTTGAGTCATAGTTGTCTGTAAATAAGATTTTATCAACTTTAATTTTGAAAAACTTCTTTCTGCAGATGCCACAGTAATAGGTACAGTTAGTAAAACTCTATAAGCAACTAAAATATTTGGAAACATGTCCATCTTTTTTTACAAACTCCATAATTTTAATAGAGTTCCACTATCGGATTTTCAAAAAAAAAAGAAAAAAAGCTACGCATCATGTTCTCTTTAATTTTAATTTCTAATTTGATCTCAGTTCATTCAGATTTTTCTAAAACGAAAAGGTAAATCTCTAGAAAATGATTTGATGATTTTAGGTCTTATTTTCATGCTTAAAAAATCATTTTATTAAAACTGAAACAAATACTGATGCTGTGCTAAACTTTGTTAGGTATCGGATTTTCATTTCGATTAGGAGGATTTAATGTGAAACAGGGAATTAATTTTAGTTATGTTTTACAAATACTTCTTTCACCTGAAAAGCATAACTAAAATTAAATCCTTCTAATTGAACTGAACATTCCAATACATAACAAATTCAACACAGCAACAGTATATCAAAAAAAAAAATTTTGGAAGCCGCGGAGACAAACTTTTTTTTTTGGGCTGCCGCGGAGACAAATTTTTTTTGGCAAGCGAATCAAGGGTTTCCGCTCCGCGGAGACAAAAGTTGGCTGCCAAAATAAAAAATTATTTCTGTTTTGATTCAATGGCCCAAATAAAAAAACAATGACCCAGATTAAAAAAATTTAATAGAAAGAACGATAGCCCATTTTTTTACCCATATACAAACTAAAATTTTTTTTTCGGCCCCCTGGATTTTTGGGCCCGGGGCCGTCGCCCTGGGTACCCTGGGCCAGGGTCGGGCCTGGTTCCAAGTTCACCTCTCAAACTCTACCCGAATAAAATGCAATCTTCTCTGTTTTAAAGGTAAGGCTCCGGGTTGTCATAATCCGAGTTGTCATAACTCAAGTGACGGGACCTCGGGTTGTCATAACCTGTACTTTCTTTAGAAGTTCCAACTCCGGGTTGACGCGCAACTCTCATGGAATATAAGTCCATTACCGGAGTACCCTATAACTCAAAAGTATTGTAAATACCCCTCTATAACCTCTCTTCTGTTATTGATACCTGGTATAGTAAGGTCTACCCCCCTTATTGTGTTAATCTGAGTAACTAGGTCTATGTCATACCGGTTAGGGTTTACAGCAGTCTTTTCGTACACCATTTGCTTAAGTTCCACAAATGAGGTATTTTCATTAACCTCGAAACCATAGGCTGCCTCTTTCACACTCTCGGACAAACTTCCCGCCTACATACAGTGCAACTAACATTTCTTCTTTTGAAAGCTACTGTTAAAAAATTAATATAAAAAGACGAATTAAAAAATTAATTAAAAATTTGATGTAAAAAAATGAATTAAAAAATTAAATCTATCTCTACTGTTACCTGAAATCGCCACAAAATCACCACAAAATCGCCTTTCTTCCTCTTTATTTTTCTCTTTCAACTAAGTTAGAATGAATTGTGAGTGGGCAGGAGAGAGAAAAGTCATTTTTGTACAGGTTTTATAGCAGACCGCCACCGTATGAGACGGTTTGATATAGGCAGCGGACCGCCCCACTGGGAAGCGGTTTGATTTGAATAGTGGACCGCTCCACTGTGGGGTGGTCAAAGTATTTTTAATAAAAATTTGATTCTTGATCAACCAACTATTACTTCTAGAAGAAATTGAATGCAGAGAACGAAGTCACAAGACCAGAGAAATTTTTATTTATATAATTTCTCTCTTAATTAAATATTCGAGAAATTCGTGCCGGATTAGTTTGACTGGAATAAGATTATGTTGACCTGCTTTAAAAACTATCACTGCTTTAAACACTATTTTATCTTTCTAGTTTCTTTTCTCCATTTGAATGTTTGGTTGTAAACGTTAGCTTTTCTATTTTGGATGGTACCGGTTGGTACGGGGTACTGGTACGGTGTGGGTATTTTTTTCTATTTTAGATAGAAATGATCTCCCTTATGGTTGTTACTGGTACAGGGAGTAAAGCCTAAGGTTTGGTTGTTTTGATTGTAATCAGACGTTATTTATCATTAATACAATTATGGCAGCTACTGCCAATCATTCAGAAAAAAAAAAAGATTATGTTGACCTGAGAGCATGGGGTTCGGACGTGAAACTTTGACTTGGGCCCCATTTTTCTAGCAGTTAGAATATTTGTGTTTGTCACATCAAAATTTTTATATTTATCAAAATAACATTGACTTCAGCGCCTTGGAAGAGGATCTATAATTTGCAAGGATGAGAGAAGAAAGAGGTGCATACAATTTTTCTAACTAACCATTTAGAGAAAATTCAAACTCTACCCAACAAGTATTTACTTCTAATATCTGCTATCAAGGCAAGGCCCATTCCTCCTCGGCAAAAATACATCAAAATTGTGGGGGAAAAAAATCATATGGCCATGCAAAAAGTAGAGATCATAACCGCAGCCATAGTTGTTTTCTTACTCACAGTTGAATTTATCCTATTCGAGGCAACATTAATCCCAAGCAATCTACCAACTAGTATATTTCACACCTTGATCTACTTTGCCGTTTGTTCTCTCGAAACCAACCAAGTATCTACTACGAAATGGAGGATTTTAATGGTAGCTTTTTGCCTGGGTTTAATCACAGTGATATTTGCTAATCATTTCTACATCCATCCATGGCGATGGGAATTTGTATCCCGTCTAATCTTTGGTATCAACTGTGTGGCCATTGTGAATTTTTTGATGATGAAGTTTTCACATGATCAGAGGAGCACAGTTCTATTCACTGCATTTGTAACAGACGTGGCTCTTATATTCAATAATCGTCAAGATTTAGGAAATTTTAATAAAAAATTTACGATGATCGTATTAATTATAGAATATGTAATACTCTCTGCTTTTCTTGTAAAGCAAATCTGGGACCGAAGGAGGAAAGTACCAGCGATTGCATCACTTTTCGCTGTGACCTTGGTGTTAGGTATTCTCCTCCGCCTCTACTGGCATGACAATGATATATTATCTGTATCAATTGCAAGCATCGTTGGTTGTTTATCCCTTGTGCCATGGCTGTGGCTAATGTGTTCCCCACAAATCAAGGCATGGTGGCAAACATACAAAGAGCAGGAAACAATCCAAGACGAACAATATAATTTCCTCGAGATGGCCGGATTACCTGCAAGGTTCACAATCAAAGATCTTGAAACAGCAACAGCAAACTTTTGAGAACCCATAGGTGAAGGTGCTTCTGGTGCAGTGTTCAAGGGGACACTAACAGATGGCTCTACCATTGCGGTAAAGAGGATCAAATGGCAGCCAAGTGGCGAAACAGAGTTTAGAACAGAGATGACAATTATTGCAAGTCGGCAACATATAAATTTAGTGCGCCTTCTGGGGTTTTGTCTCTCTCCGAGAGGACAGCACTACCTGATCTATCCGTTCCTTGAAAATGGGTCTCTTGATGGATGGCTTTTTACGGATGACGGAAAGAGAAGCCATTTAACATGGGCGTTAAGGTACCGCATTGCAATTGATGTAGCCAAGGCACTTGCATATCTCCACCATGAATGCCATCAGCGGATCTTGCATCTCGATGTCAAACCCCCAAATATTCTCCTCGATGGAGAATTCAGGGCCTTGCTATCAGATTTTGGTATATCAAAATTAATTGGGAACGATGAGAGTAGTGTCATGACCAGAGCAAGGGGAACGGTACGTAATTATTACATATAGATTCTATATTGTTCTATCCTTTCAAAGCTTTTTATAAAAAAAAAAAAAGCTAATATATATCAAGTTATCAAGTTTACTTTTTATATTATAAAAATTAACATCTTACCATAAACATATTTTGAACCACAAACAGGTTGGTTACCTAGCTCCTGAGATGCTGGTACCAAATTCTATCTCGACCAAGTCAGACGTTTATAGCTACGGAATGGTGCTTTTGGAGCTGCTCGGTGGACGTAGGAACTTGATGTTGGTGGTGGATGGGGAGACTCAACAAAGACAGAGCTCGTATTTCCCAAAAATCGTCAGAGAGAAAATGATGCAAGGCAAGTTAATGGAGGTTGTCGATATGAGCTTGGTCAAGAATGAAGAGATAAGAGAAGAAGAAGTTACAGTGTTATCTCGACTGGCTCTTTGGTGCATTCAAGAGAACCCAATGCTAAGACCCAGCATGACAGAGGCAGTTGAGATGCTGGAAGGTCGCACGCCGGTGGATGTGCCACCCGAAAGCTCAATGTTTATGGTGAATTTTTTGGATATGCAACCGCAGTCTAGTATATTTGGCCGAGCTAGGGAGGATGAGGCCGGTCTAATGTCGGCCAATGCATTGTCCATTTCCATTCAATCTGGCAGATAGAAGAAAATTATATGCTAAGCCAAATGGTTCTTTTAAAGATCAGTTTTTTGAACCAGAGCAACTATTGCTGGTAAAATTAATAAATTCTATTAATTCAACTAATTGAATGATTAGAATATACAATAATATAATTACAGGTGTACCGACTAGGTAGGTACAACACCTTTTTGTGAGAAAAAAAGAAGAAAGAGTAAAAGTAGGATCACATGTTTTGTTCTTTATAAAATCTAAGCAAGTCTTTGCCATAGGAGCACAGAGTTGCTTGTTTATATAATTGATGTGTATTTATATGTTTTTTTTTTTTTTTTTTAAATGTTGGTAGAAGCTACCAATCATGCAGTACATTAAGAATAAAAAGCTACACACTAAATGTATGCAGCCGCAAAAAAACATCACAGCTTCTGTTGAAGCCGTTGTGCCCTACATCGAAATCCCTTTGGCAAAAATCCCTACTTCAACGGAAGAAGTAATAACTTACATTAACAAAAAATTAAAAGAATTATTCAGGTGGGCATCAGATAATTATGGTACAATCAATGGCTCAAATTACTTGATGATACATAAAACATAATTCTAATTTATACGTTTTAGCTTCATCAAATAGGGTAAATTGGGTAGATCCAAAAATGAGAATCGGAAAGAATTTTCTACAAATTAGTACTGGTTAGAAAAGAAAATGTTACAGGGATTTTCTAAAGAGCTGGAAGAATCATGCAGAATGCAGAAGTGGAGTTAAGCGGGGACAAAACTAGATTATAGGCGCAAAAGAAGAAACATAGAGAGCATGGTAAGAAATGAAGACAAACGTTATAAAGTTAAGATTTGCTGGTAAAAAAAAGAAACTGATCTCATATACTTTAGCTGGTAACAAAAAGAAACTGATCTCATATACTTTGTCAAGATCCAAGTCTATTTCACCTGAAGAAATGCCCAACCATGGAATATGGACACGGATACATATGTCCGGCGTGACATATGTATGACACACGACACGCCGGGTTGTAGACATGACTTCAATTTAATATAAGATATTATTTTAAGCGAATTTGAATCATTTAAACTTTTAGAGTTGAGCAACTATTGACATATATAAATTTGAAATTCCAATACAAGCAAATTGCATGACTTGAAATTTGGATATTTAATGTGATTTGTAGTAAATATGTTTTACATGAGAATATTTTTTTGTTCTATTACAACTATCTAAGTTATAATGAATGTAAGAAAAATCTAAGTTATGGATTATCCCATATTCTAGCCAAACATATATATAATAAATGTACAGAGAAACTACCAGTATTTGTTCATCTCCAAGTAATTAAATCCTGTCTCTATTATTATCCAAAGAGAAGCTGAAATTGGTTTAGCAGATGAATCCATCTAGCTTGTGAATTCCTGTAAATTGTCTATTAAAGAAAATGTGAAGGTTATTATTGGAAAAAGTAGAGATGTATCATATGCCTACCTTTTTATCTGTAGAATCTCGGTATCACCTGTGTTACTCAAAAAGTATTATTTAAGGAGTTTTACCGAAATCTCGATTTCTGCTGGAACCGAAAAGGCATCAGATATCATTGCTATTTCTCTCCCGACTATCAATATGTTAACTTTGTGCTTCTATTTTGATATTAGGTTTTTATTCTAGAACCTTCTTTGCTTTCTTTTTCTATCCCTCGTGTAACCCATGGTTGAGAACTTGAAATAAGAAAACCAATTAACGATTCTAACCTCAAAATTAATCTATTCTCAACCCAACTAAATATACCTCAAATCGGATTTGATACCTACCCTGTTATCCTCTTGTCCCGATCCCAGTTGCTCCTTAGACTCCGTACACAATTTGGTTTTGAATGATGTGACCTCCATTGAATCGAAAAATATGTTCCAAAGTCATTGTCCTCTTAGTTTCTATATACTTTCTAAAAAGTTTGAGCGCGTAAGATCCACGTATCCCTATCATCCTTTTGTCATTTTTCTCTTCCCTTCGAACTTGCACGGTACCTATTGTGTGCGTCCTGGTCAATGGGTCCCTGGTTTGATTACCGAATTAGGATAACAAAACAGATATCCGAATCTATCAGGTAACAAAATTTCGACTTTACCATTTCCGGTTCTGCTTCTTAACTTCATTGGAGTTATCGGGACTGAAGTTGCTATACATACGTCTTAACTTTATTTTAATATTGCTTGTGGGACTAACCTTGAGGTCTGGACGTCCGGTATGCTTTTTTTTTTTTTCCTGCTCCATGTTTGCTGACTCGAATAGAGAGTCATTGCCTTCATTTCTATCCGTATTCTATATTTATGGAAACATCCATTTTAGTTTTTATTTTTATTTTCTTATTTATTTTTCTTATTTTGCTTAATTTTGTTGATTGATATTTGTTCTTAAAGTTCATATGATTCGATTATTTGACAATTAATTATTTCATTACATATCCATATTCGAATCCGTATTTGTAGATTATCCGTTCTGTATTCATATATATATATATATATATATAGAGAGAGAGAGATGAGCTATGGTGAGACGTGGAGTAAAACCAAGTTTTTACTCCATGGCACTATATTTTCATTTTGAAAATCCAAACAACTGATCCGAACCGCTCAACATGTTCTCTATATTGAAATGTGCTTGGAGACCAAATTTTACATTTTTTGGAATTTTTTACTATTTATTAAGTCATTTTGAAAATCGCTGATCCGGTGGTCCAGAAATTTTTACTGTTTTTTACTGTTCACAGTGGATCAGCGATTTTCAAAGTGACTTAATAAATAGTAAAAAAATTTCAAAAAATGTAAAATTGTCTCCAAGCACATTTTAATATAGAGAACATGTTGAGCGGTTCGGATCGGTTGTTTGAATTTTCAAAATGAAAATATGACGTGGAGTACAAACTTATTTTACTCCATGTCTCACCATATATAGCTCATATCTCTATATATATGTTTAAGACGGAATTGGTTCTAAAAGACGGATACCAATTTTTTATACTAGCAAATAATTATTTCACTCCGAATTCCCGTTTACACCCCTTTAGTCATGCAGTTCTTATCAAACATAAATGATTATAATAGTGATCATGATAATAATAATAATAATAATAATAAAATAGTAGTAATAATATACTAGAATCAAATATGAAATTTTGACGAAAATTTGTATCACACTCAATTGTACGTATTACGTACATCAAATTATTACTACTGACATGCAGTTTATATATCCACGGCCTTAATTATCTACCTTTGCTGAAATATATAAACCCCACCCGTCAAGCGGGTGTTATTAGAGTTGGAAGCGGGTGCCATTAGAGTGAGAAAAATAGTATGATGGAATCGGTTTTATCGTGGAATTGTACGGTATGTGTGTCGATTATGTGTCGTGATTCGCGTATTTCGTGCTGTGATCAATTATTACTAAAAAAGACACAATACGACATGTTACGGAAATCGCATTGATCACGACACAGAAAACAACACATTTAGTCACAGTCTGTTTTTTTTTTCTAACATTAATTCTTAATTTTCATATTTTAAAGAATCGTACTATATTTTTTAGAACTTCTGAATTTTTGCAATTAACAAATTTTAATTACGATAAAAATAGTCATATCTGATCAAATGTGATTAACGTGACCGGTTACGGTATGTTTGGGCTCGGCACGACTTGGTCACAGCGTGACTCACGTGGCATGATCATTCGTGTGTCGTGACCACCCTCGACATTTAATCACGTCACGACTTAGTTACAACGTGATTCACGTGGCATGACCATTCGAGTACCGTGACCACCTCTCGACATCTTGGTCACGGTACGACTTGGTCACGGCATAACTCATGTGGTATGACCATTCGCGTGCTGTGACAACTCCTCGAAATTTTAGTCACGGCACGACTTGATCACGGCGTGACTCACGTGATATAACCATTCGCGCGCCGTGACCACTCTTCGATATTTTGATAATGGCACGACACATCACGTGAAATATTGACTTAGTCACGACACGACACGGTACGGAACCAAAATCACACGGTGTTAGTCACGACACGGCATGGCACGATTCTTCTAAGTGTTATTCCAATCAGCTTAGATAATGTTAGCATCATTTTTTTATTTTCTAGTAGTTTTGCGAGTTCGATTGAGCGTCGTCGGATTGAATGAGTTCAGAGACTGACCAATGGAGAGGCGGTGGGATCCAGTTGACCGACTTAGATGTAGATATTACTTCTATATATTGCAGTTTTAGTTTGACAACGTGTACATGGGATTGACCATGCGCTGGGAAACCCTAACCTGATGTGCTCGAATAAGACTCGGATTCGGGTAAGTTGTAAGCGGATCCAGTGTTTGAAAGGATGAGAGAAGTAAGAGGAGATTTCTAATTAACCGAAGATCCAAACTCTACCCGACAAGTATGTATGGTCTCTTCGTTCCAAGTTCCCCTCTCACTTTTCTCCAGCTTCCCAAATCCCAAACATGCATTTTTCTCTGTTTTAATGGTAAGGCCTATTGCACCTCTGAAAAAATAATCAAAATTGAGGGAAAAAAGATCATATGGCCATGAAAATATCAGAGATCATAATCTCGGTTATAGTAGTTCTCTCACTCACAGTTCTCTTTATCGTAGACTCTGCAAACTTATTCTTGAGCCATCTAGGAACTAGTATATTTAATACCTTGATCTACTTTGCCGTTTGTTATCTCCACGCCAGCCAAATATCTACTATGAAATGGAGGATTGTGATGGTAGCTTTGTCCCTTGGTTTAATAACGGTGATATTTGCTAATCATTTCTACATCAGTCCCTGGCGATGGGAATTCGTAACCAATCTAATTTATGGTATCGACTTGGTGGCTATGCAGCCTTTTTTTCTGATGAAATTTTCACATGATCAGAGGAGCATAGTTCTATTCACAGCATTCATAACGGATGTGGTTCTGATATTCAATAATCGTGATAATTCGGATCAGTTTACTAAAATTTTCACACTGATTGTAGCAATTATAGTTTATGCAATCCTCTCTGCTTTTCATGTTAAGCAAATCTGGGACAAAAGGGGGAAGGTCGTGGCCATCGCATTAATTTTTGTGGCAGCTGTGGTGTTAGGTATTCTCCTCCGCATCTACTGGTACGACAAGGATATGTTATTTGTATTAATTGCAAGCATCAATGGTTGTTTATCCCTTGTGTCATGGCTGTGGCTAATGTGTGCCCCAAATATAAAGGCAAGGTGGCAAGCATACAGAGAGCAGGAAACAATCCAAGACGAACAATATGATTTCCTTGAGATGGCCGGATTACCTGCAAGGTTCACAATCAAAGATCTTGAAACAGCAACAACGAACTTTCAAGAACCCATAGGTGAAGGTGCTTCTGGTGCAGTGTTCAAGGGGACACTAACAGATGGTACTACCATTGCGGTAAAGCGGATAAAATGGCAGCCGAGTAGCGAAACAGAGTTCAGAACAGAGATGACAATTATTGCAAGTCGGCAACATGTCAATTTAGTGCGCCTTCTGGGGTTTTGTCTCTCTCCAAGAGGAGACCACTACCTGATCTATCCATTCCTCGAAAATGGGTCTCTTGATGCATGGCTTTTCACGGATAACAGAAAGAGAAGCCATCTAACATGGGCGTTAAGATATCGCATTGCAATTGATGTAGCCAAGGCACTTGCATATCTCCACCATGAATGCCATGAAAGGATCTTGCATCTGGACATCAAACCCGCTAATATTCTCCTTGATGGAGAATTCAGGGCCCTCCTATCTGATTTTGGTATCTCAAAATTGATGGGGAAGGATGAGAGTAGTGTCATGACCAGAGCAAGGGGAACGGTAATTATTACTGATAACTTATCCATTGTTCTATCTTTTTAAATCTTTTTTTTATTAAAGATGACTTATATCGAGTTATCCTAGTTTACTTGGTGTATTACAAAATTAACATCTTACATATCAACATATTTTGTACCACAAACAGGTTGGTTACCTAGCTCCTGAGATGCTGGTGCCAAATGCTATCTCGACCAAGTCTGATGTCTATAGCTACGGAATGGTGCTTTTGGAGCTGGTTGGTGGGCGAAGGAACTTGATGTCGGTGGAGGATGGTGAGACTCAACAAAGACGGAACTCGTATTTCCCGAAGATCGTCAGAGAGAAAATGATGCAAGGTGTGCTTATGGAGGTAGTCGACGAGAGCTTGGTCAGGAATGAAGAGATAAGAGAAGAAGATGTTACTGTTTTATCTCGATTGGCTCTTTGGTGCATTCAAGAGAACCCAATGCTAAGACCCAACATGACACAGGTGGTTGAGATGCTGGAAGGTCGCACCCAGGTGCATGTGCCGCCGGAAAGCTCGATGTTTATGGTGAATTTTTTGGAAGTTCAACCGCAGTCTAGTATATTTGGCCGAGCTAAGGAGGATGAGGCCACTCTAATGTCTGCCAATAGTTTGTCCATTTCCATTCAATCTGGCAGATAGAAAGCAATGATATGCTCAGCCAAATGGTTCTTCTGAAGATCAGTTTTCTGAGCCATATCTACTATTGCTTGTAAAATTAATGGATTCTACTGATTCTATTAATTGATTGATTAGGAAAGTGTATAATATAATTACAGGTCGATCTGCTGTGTAGAAGACAACTTTATTGTGGGGAAAAGAGAGAACATCCTAGTAGGATACTAGGATCTAATGTTTTTAATTTTAATTTTCTTTTTTCATGCAAGTCACATGGTTGCTTGTTCTTTAATTACATTGTCGTTTAGTTTGATTTTGATTGTGTAAAGTTTCACCAAAAAAATGTCCATACAGATTTATTCAAGAATAACTAAATGCTGATAATAACTAGTTCTATATATTTGGTCATAATGGTTAGAAAGGAATTCCTTATGTTTTAATGCGGATATTGAAGTGCGGGTACTCATATCAGCTTCTACAATATATGTGTGTATGTAAAAAATATCTACATTGTCTCGCTGATAGTTATGTTTTGAATAATGTGACTTCCATGCAATCAAGAGATGTGTCTTAAAAAATTTAACCGCGTAGAATGCGGGTATATAAAATAGAAGAGCATGATGGGTAGGGGTGTCAATGGGTACGGTACGGGTCGGGTGGAGGCATTTTCGTACCCATACCCATTAAAATTGATCTTACCCATACCCTACCCTTACCCATTAAAAAATTAACCTTACCCTACTCTACTCTTACCCGTTAATATTATCGGTAACGAAATGGTATCGGGTGAATAACGGATAATACTATATAATAATTAATTTTATTATATTTTATGAATAAAAGATCAAAACTCATTATGTTTTACAAATTATATTTTATTCATTACATAAGATAACCATTTAAATTGTTTTTTCACTAATTATAATTTTTTATTGCTAAATTGGAAATTAATTTGAAAACAAAATTGAGTCATAGCCACCTTGAAAATTACAGTGGAAATGTGACTATGTGAGTCAGATTCTTACAGAATTTACATTTCATTCTTACGATTGAGTAAAAAGGCAAGAAAACGAAGAGGGAAGAAAAAATATATCAAAGATACAAACCTGGTGCGCTACAATAGAAAGACGCAATTTAGGGTATTGAAATAGAAGAGTAAATATAAGTGCACTGGAAATTGAATTGAATATAAATAATTTTAGATTTTATAATTACCCTATAGGGTAACGAGTACGAAATAGTCATTACCTATACCTTTACCCATTTGGTTAACGAAATTTTTTTTTACCCATACCCATACCCAATAAGCTAACGGAAAAAAAATGTTACCCATACCTGCCTTATCGAATACGATACGGGTCGGGTAAACGGTTAAAAAGGTACCATTGACACCCCTAATGATGGGGTATAAAGATATTGGCAGAGCATATTATACTTCATGCAATGTAAAAGTCAGTGTAAGCAAATTGGGGTGTCAATGATACCCTTTTACCCGTTTACCCTCTCTGCACCGTATTCGATAAGGTGGGTATGGGTAAGTTTTTTTTTTTATTAGCTAATTGGGTATGAGTATGAGTAAGGATATTTTTCCGTTAACTAAACAGGTAAGGGTACAGGTAAAGATTATTTCGTACCCGTTACCTTATAAGTTAATTATATAAAATAAAATTATATTATAATGTTTGAGTAATAATTAGTGATGTTAATATTTATTTGTGTGATAGGAGTAAGGTGTAAGATCAATTCTTAAATATACATTAACGAGTAAGAATAAAATAAAATAAGATTCATTTTTAATGAATAACAATAAAATATGAGTAAATCAATTCTTAAATATGAAAATGCTTTCACCCTTACCTAACCTTAGGTGCTCATTGACACCCCTATACGCAATTAAAAGGTGTCTGCATCTGAATAAATTGTCATTATTCCATTCTTTCGAACTTTCACTGCAACTGCTGTGTGTGTCCATGTGTATGGCCTTTGCCTCGCCAGCTCATGCTCTTCCTCTGCTAACAGCTGTCTGGGAAGGCTGGAAACAGGGGAATTGATTCTGAATTGCTTGAAAAGTCAATGAATAAAAATATCAAGCAAGGGGGTGTTATTCCAAGCAGAGAAAAATGTAAGGAATGTTTCTTGATTTTTCTTGTATTTTTGAAAGTTCAAGTGAGCATTGGATTGGAAGAGTTCTATTCCAAACACACTTCTATTGCGGTTTTACATTGACTGGGATAAGTTTCTTTTGACCTGAGACCATGGGAAGAAATTTCTGAGGTGAAGCTTGTATAAAAATAATTAAATTTATGGTATCAGAATTTTTATATTTATGAAGATAACACAGACTTCAGCGTCTTCAATTGTACACAAATTTGTCGGGTTTAGTTAGTTGCAAACGGATCCAGAGTTTGAAAGGATGAGAGAAGTAAGAGGTGCATGCCGAAAAGAATATGAAGCTATATGATTGTGTACTATGAAATCTGGTATTACTTCTCCTAATTAACCATTTAGAGAAAATCCAAACCCGACCCGACAAGAGGGTATAGTTACTATAGTATCTTAGTTCTTAGTCTTACCTCTCATCTCTGTTTTCAAGAAAATAACATTCCACCTCTGAAAAAATACATCAAAACTGAGGGAAAAAAAAAACCATATGGCCATGCAAAAAGTAGAGATCATAACCACAGCCATAGTAATTCTCTCACTCACCGTTCTCTTCATCCTAGCCGCTGCAAAATTAATCTCAAACTATCTAGGAACTAGTATATTTAATACCGTGATCTACTTTGCCGTTTGTTATCTCCTTACCAACCAAATATCTACTATGAAATGGAGAATTTTGATGGTAGCTTTATCCCTGGGTTTAATTATCATGATATTTGCTAATCATTTCTACATCAGTCCATGGCGATGGGAATTTGTATCCCATCTAATCTATGGTATCAACTTGGTGGCCATGCAGCCTTTTTTGCTGATGAAATTTTCACATGATCAGAGGAGCATAATTTTATTCACAGCATTTGTAACGGACGTGGTTCTACTGTTCATTAATCGTCAAGATTTAGAAAATTTCAATAGAATTTTCACGGTGATCTTATCAATTATAGTGTATGCAATACTCTCTTCTTTTCATGTAAAGCAAATGTCAGACAGAAGGTGGAAGGTAGCGGTCAGTGCATCAATTTTTGCTGCGGTCTTGGGGATAGGTTTTCTCCTTCGCTTGTACTGGAACAACAAGGAAATGTTATTTGTATTAATTGCAAGCATAAATGCGTGTTTATCCCTTGTGCCGTGGCTGTGGCTGATGTTTGTACCAAAAATAAAGGCATGGTGGCAAGCATACATGGAGCAGGAAACAATCCAAGACGAGCAATACGATTTCCTCGAGATGGCCGGATTACCAGCAAGGTTCACAATCAAAGAGCTTGAAACAGCAACTACAAACTTCCAAGTGCCCATAGGTGAAGGTGCTTCTGGTGCAGTGTTTAAGGGGACACTAGCAGATGGTTCTACTATTGCGGTAAAGAGGATCAAATGGAGGCCAAGTGGTGAAACAGAGTTTCGAACAGAGATGACAATTATCGCAAGCCGGCAACATGTCAATTTAGTACGCCTTCTGGGATTTTGCCTCTCTCCGAGAGGAGACCACTACCTAATCTATCCGTTCCTTGAAAATGGGTCTCTTGATGCATGGCTTTTCACAGATGACGGAAAGAGAAGCCATTTAACATGGGCGTTAAGGTACCGCATTGCAATTGATGTAGCCAAGGCACTTGCATATCTCCACCATGAGTGCCATCATCAGATCTTGCATCTCGATGTCAAACCTGCAAATATTCTCCTCGACGGAGATTTCCGGGCCCTGCTATCAGATTTTGGTATTTCAAAATTAGTTGGGAAGGATGAGAGCAGTGTCATGACCAGAGCAAGGGGAACGGTACTTAATAGTGATAAATAATCAATTGTTCAATTTTGATCAAAATGTATTCTCCAATTATTATTAATATCTCACTGGTTACGTGCCAAAAATCTTAATTTCTTTAAAGCTAAATTATATAAAGTTATAATAGTGCACTTTATATACTACAAATTAAAACATGTTACCAGAGCAACATATTTTGGACCACCAACAGGTTGGTTATCTACCTCCTGAGATGCAGATGCCAAATGCTATCTCGACCAAGTCTGACGTATATAGCTACGGAATGGTGCTTTTCGAGCTGGTTGGTGGACGAAGAAACTTCATGATATTGGTGGATGGAGAGACTCAACAAAGACGGGGCACATATTTCCTTAAGATTGTTCGAGAGAAAATGATGCAAGGTGAGCTGATGGAGGTAGTCGATGAGACCTTGAGCAAGAATGAAGACATAAGAGAAGAAGAAGTTGCGATCTTAACTCGACTGGCTCTTTGGTGCATTCAAGAGAACCCGATGCTAAGACCCAATATGACAGAGGTGGTTGAGATGCTAGAATGTCGCATGCCGGTGCATGTGCCTCCCGAAAGCTCGATGTTTGTAGTGAATTTTATGGATGTGGAGTCGTTGTCTGGTAGCTTTTCCCGAGCTCAGGTTAATCATGAGGCCGCTCTAATTTCGGCCAATAGTTTGTCCAATTCCGTTCAATCTGGCAGATAAAAAAAAATATTTGCTAAGCCAAATGGTTGTTTTGAAGATCAGTTTTCTGAACCAGAACTACTATTGCTGGTATAATTATTGGTGTGTATTGATTCAATTAATTGAGCTATTAGGAAATACAATAATATAATTACAGGTGCACGGCCGTCTGGGTACAACACAACTTTTTTGTGGGGTAAAGAGAAAAAAATCATAGTAGGATCTCATATTCTTTTTGTACCCAAGCAAGTCAGGGCCTTAAGAGCACATGGTTGCTTGTATATGTAATTATTGTGTATTTTTATATGTATAATTAATGGACTTAATATAAGAACTGATCTTTCGTTATTCTGTTTCATATTAAGCTGTACATTCACTTAATACAAGAACTGATCTTTCGTTATTCTGTTTCATATTAAGCTGTACTTGTCCATTCCTTTGATTATGTTGATTTAATGCTCCAAATTAAAATCTAACATCAACTAGATTGAAGTTTTATGAAACAGAATAAAAAAGTAACAATTTGAGCTTACATTGACAAAAATAAAAAGAATAATCCTGATGTGCCTGCTACAATTACAGTACATTCAAATTTCTGGTCAGTCAATGGCTCAAATTACTTGATGATGCATAAAAAATCATTTCAATTTATACCTTTTATCTTCATTAAACTGGGATAAATTGGGTATATTCAAAAATGAGAACTGGAACGAATTTTCAGAAATTAAGACTTGGGAGAAACGAAATGTTGCAGATATTTTCTAAAGAGATGGAAGAATTTTGCATAATGCAGAAGTGGAATCTAACTTGAATTAAGCAAGGACAAAACTTGTTTTGAGGCGCAAAAGGGGGAACTTTTTTTCTCATTTTTGAAAAATGGCTGAAACAGGAAACAGCTCATCTATTACCATAGATTTAAATTAATTACATAGTGTTAGCTAAACAGAAATTACTAACTCAATCTATCTGCCTCACACACCGGTGGCTTTGCAAACTCAAGAATTCTCTACCACAACAGTGCATGCAAACTCGAAAACTCATGCCAAAACAAAAACACAGTCATGCAGCTGGACAACAGCATTTGTACTTTTTTTAAGTGTTATTTCTAAGCATAAATTCCCAACTTATGACCCCAGCAAACAACAAGCTGGAACATCTTCTGCAAAATTGAATTAGCCCCAAAAACTCAATTCTTTCTCTTCACTCAGCTACCAGTACTGTACCAGTGGCTGTACCAGTATTCTCTGAATCGTCAGCTATTCAGGGAATGGGGAATAAAGCTCTATATGAGGATGAGATCTATATCCGTTGGCATCCACTTGTCGGAATAAAGCATTTTTACGGGTGTGTTTTGTCAGTATTCCCCTTCAAATTTTTTTATAACATATAAACAAATGAAAATGTTATTTCAGTTATGAGCTAGAGTTCATGATCCTTTCTTTTTTATTCTATCCTCACTCCAATTTTATTTTTTGGTTTTTTCTAGTTAAATGCTTACCTAGATGAGAATTATTATTTATCACATGAGAGCAGAAATAAAAATAACAATAGATTCAAAGAGCATTTTAATGTAGTCACAAAATTATGACATATATCAATTATATGTGCGCATGAATATGCTCTGACAATTTGCTCACATAGTATCTGGTCCCACAAGGGCAGTTTGTCAAAAATATTTAAAAGAGAGTATTTTGTTTGAACTTTTTTCAAAAAAAGTTATTTTATAAATTTTTTCCTATATAATCTATATTTGTTTCTCTTTAACATGATCAATAATTCACTATATTACTAACCAATTAAAAGATATCCCCATATCATTTTGTTATTTTTTTCTTTTTTCGAACTTGCACGGTACCTATTGTGTGCATTCTGCTTATATAGGGGTGCACCAAAAACTCATGACTCATAATTCGTTCGGAATTAATTCGGATTCAACTCACCAACAACTCAAGTTGAAACTGACTTGAGTTCATTGACTTGGTTGTTTCACGATTGAATCCAAGTTGCCTCTAACTCGGCTCGGAATCAACTCGGTTGACTCATTGACTTGGTAAACTATGTAATGTTTTGTTAAACTTGTACTATTTAGTAATTTGGTAAACTTTGTACTATTTAATTATGTATTTGCCACTATTTCCTTATTAAAGTTTTAAATTGTGTACTATTTTGATAAACTATGTACTATTTATTTTGTTAGACATTGTTTTGGTAATTTTTCATTTGATAAATTGTTAACTATCTACGTGTCATGAGTCAACTAGAGTTGACTCGAGTTGTTCGCGAGTTGAATCCAAATTGACTTTTTTGACTCAAAACTGAATTAGCAACTCGGACTCAACTCGGCTCATGAGTTGACGGGTTGAATTCAAGTTGTCCTCAACTCGACTCATGAGCAGCCCTAATCTTGCTTTCTCTACTAACAATTGTCCCTGAAGACTGAAAATAGAGCGATTGATTATACAGTGCGAGAAAGGTCGATAAATAATACTATCATGTAGTCACCCAGTGTACTTATCGAACATAGATGACTATGATGATGATAAAAATAATAATGATAATGATGATAATAAGAAAATTATAATAATAATGTAAAATCGGCTAATTCGGAGCGGAATTGGCCAGATCAGAGCCAATTATTATTCGATTTACACGGTTAGACGGGTTTCATATAAAAACTTGGTGGAGTCGGGTTTAAATAATAAAATCGGCCGAGTGTACCAAAAGTTTGGTGGAATTGGAAAGATCGGTCGATTTTTACTTTTAAGTTGGCGACAAAAAATATCGGGGGCTGTCGGAAAATTCGGAAAAATGGGAATTTGTTTTGTACAATACAAGATTACAAAGTCTCTATTTCATACATTTCTCATGTTTATAATACAAGATTACAAAGTCTCTATTTATAGGCTACAAATTGTAAATGAAAAATCATCTAAAATTAATTACAATAGTAGTGGGGAAACGAATTCCAATGGAGATGAGGTGATTAATATTGAGAGATACAAAATGGTTGGACATCCACATTTATATTTCTAACACTCCCCCTTAGATGTTCATAAGAATATACCTCGTTAAAACCTTACCAGGAAAAACCTTATGGTATAAAAATCTAGTGAAGGAAAAGAGTACAGTATTCTTCTAAATACACAACCACAACCTTACCAGGAAAATCCAATGAAAAAAACCATGGTTAAGGAAAATATAGTGCATATTAACTCCTCCTCATGACAACATCAATTAAGATCTTTAAGTCAACGAACTCCAATATTACCAACTAACTTTTCGAATATTGCGGTAGGCAGCGCCTTAGTGAATAAATCTGCTAGATTCTCACTTGAACGGATTTGCTGAACATTAATAACATTATCATTTTAGAGATCATTTGTGAAAAAGAACTTTGGTGAAATATGCTTTGTTCTATCTCTTTTCATGTATCATTCCTTTAATTGAGCAATACATGCAGTATTATCTTCATATATGATTGTCGGGATCATTTCTCCAGAAGACAAGCCACATGTCTGGTGAATGTGTTGAATCACAGATCTTAACCAAATACATTCTCGACTTGCTTCGTATATTGCTAAAATTTCTGCATAATTAGAGGATGTGGCTGTTATAGTCTGTTTCATAAATCACCACGAAATAGCTGTTCCACCACATGTAAACAAATAGCCTGTTTGAGAACGGCCATTATGTGGATCAGATAAATATCCAGCATCTGCATATCAATTAAATTTGATTTGGATACATTTGAATAGAACAAACCCATATCCATTGTACCTCGGAGGTAGCGAAGTATATGTTTAATTTCATTCCAATGTGTTCGTGTGGGAGAAAAACTATATCCTGCTAATAAATTTACAACAAATGATATATCAGGTCTTGTATGTACAATAAGATACATAAGTGCTCCTATTGCACTAAGATATGATACTTTAGAACCAAGTAGTTCTTTATCATTTTCTCGAGGTCTGAAAGGGTCTTTATTCACATCTAATGATCTTACAATTATTGAAGTGCTTAATGGATGTGATTTATCCATATAAAATCGTTTCAGCACATTTGCAATATAATTTTCTTGATGCACAAAAATACGATTTTTCAAATGTTCAATTTGCAATCCAAGAAAAAATTTTGTTCTCCCAAGATCTTTCATCTCAAATTCTTCTTTTAAACAATTTATTGTTTTTGGAAGCTCTTCAGGAGTTCCAATGATATTTAGACCTTCAACATAAACTGCAATCATAACAAACTCATTTCCAGATCTTTTCATGAAAATACATGGACAAATTGTATCATTTTTATATCTATGTTTCAATAAATATTCACTGAGACGGTTATACCACATGCGTCCAGATTGTTTTAATCCATATAAAGATTTATTCAATTTAATTGAATAATGTTTTCGAGAACTGAAATTACATGCTTCAGGCATCTTAAATCCTTCAGAGATTTTCATATAAATATCATTATCAAGCGAGCCATATAATAGGCTGTAACAATATCCATTAGGCGCAAATCAAGTCATTCACGAATTGCCAGACTAATTATGTACCGAAATGTTATTGCATCCACCACAGGTGAGTATGTTTGTTCATAATCAATTCCAGATCTTTGTGAAAACCCTTGGGCGACAAGCCGCGCTTTATATCTTACAATTTTACCTTTCTCATTTCTTTTTCACGTAAATACCCACTTATATCCTACTGGTTTTACACCTTCAGGTATTGGGACTACAGGCCCAAAAACTTTTCGTTTTTCAAGAGAGTTTAACTCTGCCTCAATTGCACCTTTCCATTTTGGCCAATCATTTCTTTGTCGACATTCTTTAATAAACTTCAGGTCATGATCCTCAATATTTATTATATTTAGCGCTATATTATATGCAAAAATATCATTGACATCAATTTCATCTCGGTTCCATCTTATTTCATTAATGACATAATTTATCGAGATCTCTTCATTTTAATGAATTTCAGATACCTGAGTTTCTGCTGGAACTCCAATATTACTTATAATTTGATTCTCTTCTGGAGTTTTATCTAAAATTATCATATTCTCGACTTGACCATTTTCATTTTTTGCTCCTTTTCTTTTTCGAGAATTTTTATCTTTGGAACCGATTTGTCTTTCACACTTCATGCGTGTTATAATTTCATTAGTCTGTCTAACAGTGACATCGACTTTAATTGGAGCATTAGCAGCTGATACATGTGATTTGGTCACTTTATTTGAGTTTGTGAATGCGTCTGACAATTGATTAGCTAATCTTTGCAAATGAATTATCTTTTGAACATTTAGTTCACATTCTTTAGTACGAGGATCAAAATGAGATAATGATAATTCATTCCAACTAATATATTTTCCCAGCAGATTGTTTTCTCCCCCTAATGTTGAGAATATTGATTCATCAAAATGAGAATCAGTAAACCTAGCCATGAATAAATCTCCTGTAATTTGTTCTAAATACTTTATTATAGATGGAGATTCAAATCCAACATAAATTCTCAACTTCCTTTGAGGTCCCATTTTAGTTCATTTTGGTGGAGCAATTGGAACATATACCGTACATCCAAAAATTATTATATGGAAAATATTACGTATGTTACCAAAAAGTAATTGTAAAGGGAAAGTTTTATTATAACTAGTTGGCCTGACACGAATTAGTTCTGTTGCATGCTAAATAACATGTCCCCAACAAGATATTGGAAGTTTAGACTTCATAAGTAATGATCTTGCAATTAATTATAATCTCTTTATGGATGACTCTGCAAGTCCATTTTGTGTATGAACATGAGCTACAAGATGTTCAACATCAATTCCAATAGACATATAATAATCATGGAATGTCTGAGAAGTAAATTCACCAGCATTGTCTAGACGTATTTTCTTAATTGGATAATCTGGAAAATGTGCTCTTAATCGAATTAATTGAGCAAGTAATCTCGCAAACGACAGGTTGCGAGTTGATAATAAACTTACATGTGACAATATTGTTGATGCATCAATTAAAACTATAAAATATCTAAATGGCCAACAAATGTCACACTGTATACGTTCTAGAAATGTAAGAGATTCATTTTGTATTTTCGCTGGTGATGGTCGAATAATCAACTTTCCTTGAGAACACGCCACACATGACAATTCATTAGATTGAAGAATCTTCTAGTTCTTTAATGAAATTCTCTATTATTTTTCGCATCATTATTGATCCAGGATGACCCAACCGGTCATACCAAACTATTAACATATTCTTATCTATAAACTTTTGGTTTACAATAACATGTGCATCAATTACACTAATATATGTATAGTACAAGCCGGAGGAAAACATAGGTAATTTTTCCAATATGCTTTTTTTATCTGATAGTATGCTAGTAATATAAAGATATTTAATATTTTCTTCATTGGTTGTCTCAACATGATACCCATTTTGGCAGATATCCTTAAAATTTAACAAATTCCTTTGCGACTTAGAAGAATATAATGCATCATTAATATAAATTTGTGTTCCTCCATGTAACAAGAAGGTTGCTCTTCCGGAGCTTTCAATCAATTTTCTACTACCAGAAATAGTACTAACATTTGCTTCTTGCATTATTAAATAAGAGAAATATTTTTTATCTTTGAGGATGGTATGAGTTGTTGCACTATCGGCGAGACATATATCTTTATTATTGATGTCATTGTTGATCAAAAGAATATTCATTCTTAGGGGTGCAAACGGATCGGATATTGGATATCCGTAGATATATACATAAATATTTTTATAATATATTTTTAAACTATATAGTATATATCTACTATTCAGATCTGGATAATTAAAATTCAAAACCATATCCGTATCCATATCCGCACAGATATTTGGATATCCGTATCACATTTTCGAATACGGATCAGGATAAGATCGGATATTATCCAATCCATTTGCAACCCTATTCATTCTTCAATGAAAAAAATTAAAAATAAATAAATAACTCTTCAACAATAAAAATAATATAGTTAAACTTGTGTTGTCCTTAATAAAAATGCAATAAATACCGATATTTTATTAAAACCCCCAAAAAAAAACAAATTATCAAATCTGCTCCCACTTCAAAGTTATAATTATTTCTACCCTAACCGCCCGTGGGCTGGGCGGTCCACTTTTCCCACCAGACCGCCCAGCTGCCGGGCGGTCCACTCCTCATACCTGACCGCCCAGCTGCTGGGCGGTCCACTATTATTATTTTTTTTATAAGGTTTTATGTTTTAATTTGTTTGAATGTTTTATATTAATTTGTTAATGTTTTATATTAAATTGTTGTAATGAGATCGCAAATGTATATAAGAAGAAAAAACAAGCCAACAGTAAAAGACCTAAACAGAGATCAATCTGGGCCGTACATACAGATCACAAATTTGGCTAATCTGGGCCGTCGGATAAAAGGATTCATATGCAATTGATTTCTCGAAAATAATTTTCGCCGGGCTCGACAGAGCGGTGCTTCGTAACCTCAGACACCGCTCGCAGGGGGCTGCCGCCCCCCTGCCACCCCCCGCATAATCCTAGAATCAGGCCCACATACATAACAAATCTCCCACTTGGGACTGATTTCCCAAATCATCTCCTTGAGTAGTAGCCTTTAACTCCTTTTGTAGTGTCCTTTGGCGGCGGCGTCTTGCCACCCTCAAGTAGCAAGACCAAGAGAAGCCGAACAGAATTCCAGCTTCTCTCTCGGGACAGATTTGGTAAGCATGTCTGCAGGATTCTCCTTACATGCTTCAACAGCTGCTACGTACTCGGCTTCAGTAGTAGATAATGCAACAATCTTTTGTAACCTTGACATCTAGGAAATTGCTGCACTGCCAAGAGTGCAGATTTTGGATTTTGCATCTAACTTTGATCTATTTTCAGCACTGACATGGACATAGGAAATACAACCGAAAATTCGTAAGTGTGAAAGTTTTACCTCCTTTCCTGTCCAAACCTCCTCAGGCAATTTGCAATCAATCGCAGTAGATGGCTTACAGAAATTAGATTTCTAGCAAGTTTCGGCACATGTCTCACACGCTGCAACCTCAACTGTTTCCCATCTGGCATGCTTATCTGCACATCTCCTCTACCAATTATGTCACAGGATTCATCATCGCCAAGATACACCTTGCCAAAATTCCTCAGTATTCAGGGCTGTACCAGACGAGTTGTTCTTTCTCCATGTATCTTCATTAAGAAGAACCCCTACTACATCCTCAAACTTGAGAACATTAGACCCTGAAGAGTTACTCACCGCCATAACCAGACTATCCCAACTATCGGGCTGCACTGCCAAGAGAATAGCAAGGGCCAGCACTTCATTATCAAAGTTAATACCCACGGATTCTAACTGACTCGTAATGGTATTGAAATCATTCAAGTGTTCTTGCATGGATTTGTTTTCAGATTTCTTTATATTAAACAACCGTTTCATCAAGAATACCTTGTTTGACGCCGATGGTTTCTCATACATTCGAGTTAGGGCTTTCATCACATCTTGTGTGGTCTTTTCCTTGGAGATGTTAAAGGCTACCGACTGAGACAATGAAAGCCTGATCGCACCCAGAGCCTTCCGATCTAGCACTTCCCAAGTCTTGTCGTCCATTTCAGCTGGTTTGCTCGCCTTGCCGCTGAGAGGCAAGTAGAGATCCTTCTGATATAGGTAGTCTTCAACTTGCATCTTCCAGAACCCGAAATTTGAGCCATCGAACCTCTCAATTTGTAACTTCCCCTCTTTCGCCATTACTCCCACTCGAGAAAGAACCCCGCTCTGATACTAGTTGTTAAAAGGAATCGAGTACCAGAGAGCAAAATCAACCCACAAAGAGAGAAATCAGTCCCAAGTGGGAGATTTGTTATGTATATGGGCCTGATTCTAGGATTATGCGGGGGGTGGCAGGGGGGCGGCAGCCCCCTGCGAGCGGTGTCTGAGGTTACGAAGCACCGCTCTGTCGAGCCCGGCGAAAATTATTTTCGAGAAGTCAATTGCATATGAATCCTTTTATCCGACGGCCCAGATTAGCCAAATTTGTGATCTGTATGTACGGCCCAGATTGATCTCTGTTTAGGTCTTTTACTGTTGGCTTGTTTTTTCTTCTTATATACATTTGCGATCTCATTACAACAATTTAATATAAAACATTCAAACAAATTAAAACATAAAACCTTATAAAAAAAATAATAATAGTGGACCGCCCAGCAACTGGGCGGTCAGGTATGAGGAGTGGACCGCCCGGCAGCTGGGCGGTCTGGTGGGAAAAGTGGACCGCCCAGCCCACGGGCGGTTAGGGTAGAAATAATTATAACTTTGGAGTGGGAGCAGATTTGATAATTTGTTTTTTTTTGGGGGTTTTAATAAAAATATCGGCAATAACTACCACTTCAACAATATCAAAGATTAATCTATTTTAAACAATTTACTTCTAATTTTTAGTGATGCTTGATATATGTCAAAAATATGTTTTGGCATACAACAGGTACGTTGGTGTACGACAGGTACGTGACTAATGAGCTTTACAACCATAATGATAGCATGAATTCTCTTGTTTGCTATTTTGTCACTTTTTTCATTCTTTTTGTTCATTATTTTTCCACTTCTGGTGGAATGATGCGTCTTTTCTTCATTACCACATCCATATCTAAGAGTTTGTCCATAAATTATTATCATATTATTTTCCACTTCTAGTGGAATGAAGACAAGAAATATACTCAAAATATTTCTAGAAATCTTCTTATGAAGATTAAATTATTGAAAAATAATAATAATATGAACATATTAAAATTGAATACTATGACAGAATTTTTTTTTTAATACTATGGCTTCGGGCCAGTTGAATAGACATCCGCTAATAAGAACATGATTGCGAATTTCAATACCATGGCTTCGGGTTATTAATGCCATAACTTCAGGTTTATCAATGCCATAACTTCAGGTTATAAATGCCACAACTTCAGGTTATAAATGCCACAACTTCAGGTTAATAAATGTCATAACTTCAGGTTATTAACATCATAACTTCAGGTTATGAAAAGAGAGATAAATAAATATAAATAAAAGAATATGGAAATTGCATAAATAAATAAATTTAAATGTATTAATAACTTCAGGTTAATATTATATAACTTATGGTTATTAAATTGCTTGACTGCGCAATTGTAAAATTTAATTTGAAATAACTTCGGGTTATATTTTCATCCAGTGACCTATAATAACTTCTGGTTATTATATTGATTTTATATGCAAATTTATAATAAAACTTCAGGCTTTTAATTGGGAATAACTGCAAGTTATTATTCATCTAGTGGCTTATAATAACTGCTGGTTATTATATTAATTTTATAATAACTGTTAGTTATTTTATACTAAAATTTATAATAGAAATTCAGGTTCTAAACAATTCAAATAATAACTTCAGGTTATTATTCTATCATTCACTTCAAGGAATGATTCTTATAAACTAAAACAATTGTAATAAAAAATGTAAATGAAATTTAAATTAATGAAAGATATAATAATCAATCATATAAATTACTTACAGAATAACTATGCAACTTCTTTCGAGCAAGTTGTGTTGGTAACGTGTTTAAAATAAATACAAACAAACATAAACAAGATAGAGAGAACACATAAAAGATGACAATATATTTATTCATACATTTCTCATGTGTACAATACAATATTACAAAGTCTCTATTTATAGGCTACAAATTGTAAATGAAAAGTCATCTAAAATTAGTTACAATAGTAGTGGGGAAATGAATTCTAATAGTAGTGGAGGATGAGATGATTAATATTGGGAGTTACAAAATGTTGGACATCCACATTTATATTTCCAACAATTTTCAATTTTTTGTTTCAGTTTTAGCCCAAATATGGGGCGCTGTTATTAATATGTTTGGATTTGTTTTTTTATTCCTATGATTTAAGCAAATTTTAATGTAGTAGTTTAATTTTGAAAGTTTATATTATATTATAGGTTAAATTTCGTTGGAGGTCACTAAATTTTGTTCTTTGTTATGAATTGGTCATTCAAATTTGATTTGTCTCTTTATAGCTATTGAATTTTTCATTTGTTCCAATCAAGTCACCCTATAACTTTTCTATCCAAAAAATTAATAAAATATAACTTTTCCGTTGGTGTTTTGAACGAAATGAGCATATTCCTTTAGTATTTTGGACGAAAAAGTAATAGAGTGACTCGATTGGGATAAATGAAAAGTTTAGTAGCTACGTATACAAAGGGACAAACTTGAATGAACAATTTGTGACAAAGGACATAGTTTAGTGACCTCCATCGAAATTTACCCTATATTATATTAGTGAGTTATTTGAGTTTAGTTTTATTTCTTAACAAAATTTTGTAACCAATTAATATTTTACATTTTTTTTCCTTTTTTAATACAAACATACTTTTTTTTAAATCCGAGTTTCTAATTTGATTCAGCCCATTCCAATCAATTTATCCGATTCGGATTAACTTTGCTCATATTGAAATTTTATTTAGTCTCCTCTAAAATTCTGATTTGTAATTTGAATTAAATTTAGAATAAAATTATAAAAAAAATTTGAAATTTTAATTGATAATTAGAATTATAAGTTACAACATTGAAAATTATAAATGAAAATATTAGAAATAATAAGTTGAATTGTTCTTTATGTGATATTCAATTGATTCTTCCACTAGACGAATATTCTAAATCCGTCCCTATATATCCACGGCTTAAATTACATACCTCAGTTGAATAAATATGTGAACTCCGCAGAACAAGCGGGTGTTATTCCAAGGAGTTTGAGAAAAATCTAAACAATTAATGTTTCTTGACTTAAGTATTTTTGCAAGTTCGACTAAGCGTCGTTGGATTGGATGAGTTCAGACTTCAGAGAGTGACCGAATGGAGAGGCGGTGGGATCCACTTGACCTTGATTAATTATATTACCGTTTTAATTTGACCCTGAGAAAAAGTCTTTTTATATTATTCACAGGGTAAGTTTGACAATGTGCACATCGGATTTGACCCGGCGCTGGGAAACCGGGTTCGGGTAAGTTGTAAGCGGATCCAGTGTTTGAAAGGATGACAGAAGTGAGATGTGCAGAATAGAGTCATAGACTGTGGACCAAGATGTACTATGAATGCGGGTATTATTTTTTTTTTCTAATTAACCATTAAGAAAAGATCCAAATTCTACCCGACAAGTGGTATTGTATCTTCGTTCCAAGTTCTATTTTAAAGGTAAGGCCTATTCCACCTCTGAAAAAATATTCAAAATTGAGGGAAAGAAGATCATATGGCCATGAAAATATCAGAGATAATCTCAGTTATAGTATTTCTCTCACTCACAGTTCTCTTTATTGTACAATCTGCAAATTTAATCTTAAACTATCTAGGAACTAGTATATTTAATACCTTGATCTACTTCGCCGTTTGTTATCTCCAGGCCACCCAAATATCTACTGTGAAATGGAGGATTTTGATGGTTGCTTTGTCCCTTGGTTTAATAACAATCATATTTGCTAATCATTTCTACATCAGTCCATGGCGATGGAAATTCGTATCCAATCTAATACATGGTATCGACTTGGTGGCCCTGCAGCCTTTTTTGCTGATGAAATTTTCACCTGATCGGAGGAGCGCAGTTCTATTCACAGCATTCATAACAGATCTGGCCCTGCTATTCAATAATCGTGAACATTCGGAACAATTTAATAGAATTTTCACGCTGATTGTAGCAATTATAGTTTATGTAATCCTCTCTGCCTTTCATGTTAAGCAAATCTGGGACAAAAGGGGTAAGGTCGCGGCCATCGCATTAATTTTTGTGGCAACTGTGGTGTTAGGTATTCTCCTACGCATCTACTGGTATGACAAGGATATGTTATTTGTATTAATTGCAAGCATCATTGCTTGTTTATCCCTTGTGCCATGGCTGTGGCTAATGTGTGCCCCAAATATAAAGGCATGGTGGCAAGCATACAGAGAGCAGGAAACAATCCAAGACGAACAATATGATTTCCTTGAGATGGCCGGATTACCTGCAAGGTTCACAATCAAAGATCTTGAAACAGCAACAACGAACTTTCAAGAACCCATAGGTGAAGGTGCTTCTGGTGCAGTGTTCAAGGGGACACTAACAGATGGTACTACAATTGCGGTAAAGCGGATAAAATGGCAGCCGAGTGGCGAAACAGAGTTCAGAACAGAGATGACAATTATTGCAAGTCGGCAACATGTCAATTTAGTGCGCCTTCTGGGGTTTTGTCTCTCTCCGAGAGGGGACCACTATCTGATCTATCCCTTCCTCAAAAATGGGTCTCTTGATGCATGGCTTTTCAGGGATAATAGAAAGAGAAGCCATTTAACATGGGCGTTAAGGTTTCGCATTGCAATTGATGTAGCAAAGGCACTTGCATATCTCCATCATGAATGCCATCAGCGGATCTTGCATCTCGATGTCAAACCCGCAAATATTCTCCTAGATGGAGAATTCAGGGCCTTGTTATCCGATTTTGGTATCTCAAAATTGATTGGGAAGGATGAGAGCAGTGTCATGACCAGAGCAAGGGGAACGGTAATTAGTATTGATAAATAGTCCATTGTTCAATTTTGATGTTTCAAAATGTATTCTCCAATTATTATTAATATCTCATTGGTTACATGCCAAAAAGCTTAATTTCTTTAGAGCTAAATTATAAAGTTATAATAGGTCACTTTATATACTACCAATTAAAACATGTTACCTGAGCAACATATTTTGTACCACCAACAGGTTGGTTACCTACCTCCTGAGATGCTGATGCCAAATGCTATCTCGACCAAGTCTGACGTATATAGCTACGGAATGGTGCTTTTCGAGCTGGTTGGTGGACGAAGAAACTTCATGATATTGGTGGATGGAGAGACTCAACAAAGACGGGGCACATATTTCCCTAAGATCGTTCGAGAGAAAATGATGCAAGGTGAGCTGATGGAGGTAGTCGACGAGACCTTGAGCAAGAATGAAGACATAAGAGAAGAAGAAGTTGCGATCTTAACTCGACTGGCTCTTTGGTGCATTCAAGAGAACCCGATAGTAAGACCCAATATGACAGAGGTGGTTGAGATGCTAGAATGTCGCATGCCGGTGTATGTGCCTCCCGAAAGCTCGATGTTTGTTGTGAATTTTATGGATGTGGAGTCGCTGTCTGGTAGTTATGCTTAGTCGTTACGTACTTCTGTCTGTTTTATCTCTTTTGAACTTTGATTTTGATGAATTAATGGACTTAATACAAGAACTGATCTTTCGTTATTCTGTTTCATATTGAGCTGTACATGCCCATTCCTTTGATTATGTTGATTTAATGCTCCAAATTAAAACCTAACATCAACTAGATTGAAGTTTTATGAAACAGAATAAAAAATTGAGCTTACATTGACAAAAATAAAAAGAATAATCCTGATGTGCCTCCTACAATTACAGTACATTCAAATTTATGGTACAGTCAATGGCTCAAATTACTACTTGATGCATAAAAAATCATTTCAAATTACTTGATGGAAGAATTTTGCATAATGAAGAAGTGCAATCTAACTTGAATTAAGCAAGGACAAAACTTGTTTTGAGGTGCAAAAGGGGGAACTTTTTTTTCTTATTTTTGAAAAATGGCTGAAACAGGAAACAGCTCATCTATTACCATAGATTTAATTAGATAGTGTTAGATAAACAGAATTTACTAACTCAATCTATCTGCCTCACACACCGGTGGCTTTGCAAACTCAAGAATTGATCTCTACCACAACAGTGCATGCAAACTCGAAAACTCGTGCCAAAACAAAAACACAGTCATGCAGCTGGACAACTGCTTTTGTACTTTTTTTAAGTGTTATTACTAAGCATAAATTCCCAAATTATGACCCCAGCATGGTTACCTAGATGAGAATTATTATTTATCACATGAGAGCAGAAATAAAAATAATAATAGATTCAAAGAGCATTTTAATGTAGTCACAAAATTATAACATATATCAATTATATGTACGCATGAATATGCTCTGACAATTTGCTCACATAGTATCTGATCACACAAACCAAATTTTGACGAGAAAAGACTGAAATAGTTAGGAGTAAATGGGAGGAAAAGAAAAGAGAGTAAATGAGAGTGTATATGTGGTCCCACAAGGACATTTTGTCAAAAATATTTAAAAGAGAATTTTGTTTTGAACTTTTTTCAAAAAAAAGTTATTTTATAATTTTTTTCCTATATAATCTATATTTGTTTCCCCTTTAACATGATCACTAATGCACTATATTACTAACCAATTAAAAGATATCCCCATATCCTTTTGTCATTTTTTTCTTTCCTTCGAACTTGCACGGTCCCTATTGTGTGCGTTCTGCTTAGGGGTGCACCAAAAACTCATGACTCATAATTCGTTCATAATTAATTCGGATTCAACTCACCAACAGCTCAAGTTGAAACTGACTTGAGTTCATTGACTCGGTTGTTTCACGAGTTGAATCCAAGTTGCCTCTAACTCGGCTCGGAATCAACTCGGTTGACTCATTGACTTGGTAAACTATGTAATGTTTTGTTAAATTTTGTACTATTTAGTAATTTGGTAAACTTTGTACTATTTAATTATGTATTTGCCACTATTTCCTTATTAAAGTTTTAAATTGTGTACTATTTTGATAAACTATGTACTATTTATTTATTAGACTTTGTTTTGGTAATTTTTAATTTGATAAACTGTGTACTATCTACGAGTCATGAGTCAACTCGAGTTTACTCAAGTTGTTCACGAGTTGAATCCAAATTGAGTTTTTTTACTCAAAACTGAATTAGTAACTCAGACTCAACTCGGCTCATGAGTTCACGAGTTAATTCAAGTTGCCCTCAACTCGACTCATGAGCAGCCCTAATCCTGCTTTCTCTACTAGCAATTGTCCCTGAAGACTGAAAATAGAGCCATTGATTCTACAGCGCGAGAAAGGTCGATAAATAATACTATCATGTAGTCACCCAGTGTACGTATCAAACATAGATGACTATGATGATGATAAAAATAATAATGATAATGATGACAATAAGAAAATGATAATATAATGTAAAATCGGCTGATTCGGAGGGGAATTGGCCAGATCCGAGCCAATTATTATTCGATTTACACGGTTAGACGGGTTTCATATAAAAACTTGGTGGATTTGGGTTTAAATAATAAAATCGGCCGAGTGTACCAAAAGTTTGGTGGAACTGGAAAGATCGGTCTATTTTAACTTTTAAGTAGGCAACAAAAAATATCGGGGGATGTCAGAAACTTCGAAAAAATGGGAGTTTGTTTTGTACAATATAAGATTACAAAGTCTCTATTTCATATATTTCTCATGTGTACAATACAAGATTAATTACGAAGTCTTTATTTATAGGCTACAAATTGTAAATGAAAAGTCATCTAAAATTAATTACAATAGTAGTGGAGAAACGAATTCTAATAGTAATGGGGATGAGGTGATTAATATTGAGGGATAAAAAATAGTTGGACATCCACATTTATATTTCTAACGCTCCCCCTTAGATGTTCATAAGAATATGTCTCATTAAAACCTTATTAGAAAAAACCTTATGGGAGGGATAAAAACCTAGTGAAGAAAAAAGAATACAATATTCTTCTAAATACGCAACTACAACCTTACAAGGAAAACCCAATGGAAAAAACCATGGTTAAGGAAAATATAGTGCATATTAACTCCTCATTACAACATCAATTAAGATCTTTAAGTCGACGAACTCCAATATTACGAACTAACTTTTCGAATATTGCAGTAGGGAGCACCTTAGTGAATAAATCTGCTAGATTCTCACTTGAATAGTTTTGCTTAACATTAATAACATTATTCTTTTGGAGATCATGTGTGAAAAAGAACTTTGGTGAAATATGTTTTGTTCTATCTCCTTTAATGTATCATTCCTTTAATTAAGCAATACTTGCAGTATTATCTTCATATATGATCGTCGGGATCATTTCTCCAGAAGACAAGCCACACGTCTAGTGAATCTGTTGAATCACAGATCTTAACCAAACACATTCTTGGCTTGCTTCGTGTATTGCTAAAATTTCTGCATGATTAGAGGATGTGCCTGTTATAGTCTGTTTCACAAATTGCCACAAAATAGTTGTTCCACCACATGTAAACAAATAGCCTGTTTGTGAACGACCATTGTGTAGATCAGACAAATATCCAGCATTCCCATATCCAATAAATTTGATTTGGATACATTTGAAAAGAACAAACCCATACCCATTGTACCTCGGCGGTAGCAAAGTATATGTTTGATTTCATTTCAATGTGTTCGTGTAGGAGAAAAACCTATATCTTGCTAATAAATTTACAGCAAATGATATATTAGGTCTTGTAAGTCCAGCAAGATACATAAGTGTTTCTATTGCTCTAAGATATGGTACTTCAGAACCAAGTAGTTCTTCATCATTTTCTCGAGGTCTAAAAGGGTATTTATTCACATCTAATGATCTTACAATCATTTGAGTGCTTAATGGATGTGATTTATGCATATAAAATCATTTCAACACATTTGCAATATAATTTTCTTGGTGCACAAAAATACCATTTTTCAAATGTTCAATTTGCAATCCAAGAAAAAATTTTGTTCTCCCAATATCTTTCATCTCAAATTCTTCCTTTAATCAATTTATTGTTTTTGGAAGCTCTTCAGGATTTTAAATGATATTTAGATCGTCAACACAAATTGCAATTATAACAAACTCATTTCCAGATCTTTTGATGAAAATACATGGACAAATTGTACCATTTTTATATCCATGTTTCAATAAATATTCACTGAGACGGTTATCACATGCATCCAGATAGTTTTAATCCATATAAAGATTTATTCAATTTAATTGAATAATGTTTTCAAGAACTGAAATTACATGCTTCAGGCATCTTAAATCCTTCAGAGATTTTCATAAAAATATCATTATCAAGCGAGCCATAAAAATAGGCTGTAACAACATCCATTAGGGGCAAATCAAGTTCTTCATGGACTGCCAGACTAATTATGTACCGAAAAGTTGTTGCATCCACCATAGGTGAGTATATTTGTTCATAATCAATTTCAGGTCTTTGTAAAAAACCTTGGGCGACAAGCCACACTTTATATCTTACAATTTCACCTTTCTTATTTCTTTTTCACATAAATACCCATTTATATCCTACTAGTTTTACACCTTTAGGTATTGGGACTACAAGCCCAAAAACTTTTTATTTTTCAAGAGAGTTTAACTGTGCCTCAATTGCACCTTTCCATTTGACCAATCATTTTTTTGTCGACATTCTTTAATAGACTTCAGGTCATGATCCTCAATATTTTATATTTAGCGCTATATTATATGCAAAATATCATTGACCTCAATTTCATCTCGTTTCATCTTTTACCATTCATGATATAATTTATCGAGATCTCTTCCTTTTCATGAATTTCAGGTATCTGAGTTTCTACTGGAACTCCAACATTACTTATAATTTGATTCTCTTCTGGAGTTTTATCTAAAATTATCATATCCTCGACTTGACCATTTTCATTTTTTGCTCCTTTTCTTTTTCGAGAATTTTTATCTTTGGAATCGATTGGTCTTCCACACTTCATGCGTGTTATAATTATTAGTTTGTCTAACAGGGACATCGACTTGAATTGGAGCATTAACAGCTGGCATATGTGATTTGGTCACTTTATTTGAGTCTGTGAATGTGTCTGACAATTGATTAGCTAATCTTTGCCAATGAATTATCTTTTGAACATTTAGTTCACATTCTTTAGTACGAGGATCAAAATGAGATAATAATAACTCATTCCAACTAATATCTTTTTGCAGCTGATTAGTTTCTCCCTCTAATGTTGCGAATATTGATTCATCAAAATGACAATCGGCAAACCTAGCCGTGAATAAATCTCCTGTCGTACGTTCTAAATATTTTATTATAGATGGAGATTCAAATCCAACATAAATTCTCAACTTCCTTTGAGGTCCCATTTTAGTGCGTTGTGGTGGAGCAATTGGAACATATACCGTATATCCAAAAATTATTATATGGAAAATATTAGGTATGTGTTGAGTATTCTAGATATAGAAATTTTGTACTCTTTTTGCCTTTAATATTTATAAACCTTCGTACTCAATAAATAGGTTAGTTGCAAGCGCACAACCTATCGATCGTAGTATTTAGGTGTCGATCCGCAGGGAGATAGGGAAATACCAATTTTTAATTGAAGAAAACTACTTTTAAAACTAAACAATAAAAGTAAAGAGGGGGTTTTGTTATAAAATCCTAAGTTTGGGTTCAATACCCGGAAGAGAAGAGTTTCAAACAATAAATGTAAATAAAATAAAGAAAAGAAAGATTAGTTTGTTTTCAAGTTTGAGGAGATCTAGGGGTATTCGGTCTACAATTCCTTGCTAATTCTACTTATTCGGTTTGTTTGAATTCATGTTTGATTTGATGAGGTTTCTAACCTAAAATGTTATCCAGGGTCACATCCATGATTAAATAACGTGCCTAGATCACCTAGACCATGAAGCTTGATGTTAGCCTATCCTATCCTCAAATATTGGTACTTCACAATTAAGTCCTTCGTACCAATATGCAGTTCAATTCAAGGTGTCCTAATTAGGGATTTGCCTTCACGATTAAGTCCTTCCCCAAACCCTAATCTTAATTCCTATAGTTCTGGTTTGGATATCAAAGTATGGTCGCTTCTAACCCAAAACCTAAGGTATTTATGCTCATAATTTGGTACTCTCCTATCCCATCCTAACTACTTTGGTTCTTTTGAATCCAAAGCGGGACTTGTCCAATTCAAGTACTAAACTATGTAATTAGCACAAACGATAAATCACAGAAATTAACAATCAAATCTGATAAAACAATCATAATAAAAACAAATATCCGAATAAGATAGAATTAAACAAGTTCATGCATTGACCTAAATCCTTAGAAAGAGAACTACTCTCTCTTGGAGAGATCCATAACAAAGTTTGGCAAAAACAATAAGAAATGAAGTAAAGAAATGATTACACCCTTTCTTAGATTCAAAATCTCGATCTTGCCGACTCCTTGCTCGAGTCTTCTTCTTCTCCCTCCTTGAAAAACCTTCGGAACTTCGAGAATTTCTGCAGCTCTCTCTCTCTCTCTCAATTTGTGGAAAATGGATATGTAATAATGGATGTCGAGAGAGATGAAATTCCTCCTCTTTTATAGTCAAAGATCTTGCCCAATTTAGAAGCTGGAAGTGGAGTTAGTGGGTGCACTCCTCAGACTGCCATGTCTATTTTTGACTTCTAAAACGTGTCCCTGATGTGCCAAAAATAGAAAGCCTCTTGAAAAAGTGAATTTCTGGCTATCTGCGGGTCCAGTGCGTCCGCACTGGTGGTGAGTGCGGGTGGTCTGAGTCGCACTGGCTCCAACTTTCCTTTGGTTCCAAGTTTTCTTTTCTGGATTTTCTGTGTTTTTCTCTGAGTGCGTCCGCACTGGATCTTAGTGCGTCCGCACTGGCCTTGGAATTTTCTGTTTTCCTGAAGAATCTGAAAGTTGCAAAAATCGGCTAAGTAGTGAGTGCGGATGACCCCACTCACACTGGAGGTGACTGTGGACGCACTACGCTCGGACTTTTTGTCTGTGAAGTTCTGTGATGCTGGAAATTTGACTAAGTACTGAGTACGTCCGCACTGGCTGTGAGTGCGTCCGCACAGGGAGACTTTTTCTTCGTTTTGCATCGTTTCCTGCATTGTAAAGCCGAGCGAACGCAGTAACTTGATTCTAGGTGTATTATATTCACTTTAAGTCCAAAATACAAGATATTTGGTGCTATTTTAAGATAAAAACTAGATCGACGGTGTATATAATTTGCACCTATCACCCCAAGCTTGAACTTTGCTTGTCCCCAAGCAACATCTAAACTTGAACTAAAATTCGATCTATAATTCAACCCTTATATCAAGTTTATATTTCTCAAATGAAAAACTTGTATGATCTTGCCAAAATTTAAAAATCTCCATGCATATTTCCCAAATTTCAAGTTCAACCCTCGAATAATTATGAATCAGCCCATAATTCGATTACTCTAACTTTTATTTCCTTAAAGGCTTTCGAATTTGTGAACTTCGTTTATCCAAATTTATTGAAAGATATGCCATTTTAAATGTAGAATTTTCAAAATACCCCCAAGCTTGAATCAAACTTGGGCTAGAAAATCACGAACTTCGTGTGTTGATACATGCATATTCCTATTGTTTTGTTGCTTTTGATTTTCTCATTTTGATTTTTTTCTTTCATGATTTAGCACTATTTTTCCCATCCTCATTTAAGCACCGGTTAGTCACAAGTAGTTAACTGTACCCAACCGTTCTAATTCAATGGTGCTTTGCATACTCATAATCTACCCTTCCACTAACACAAATGTCAATTTTATCGGGAGACTAGCGGAGCAGGAGTGCTAAGGACTCATAACCATAAGTACGTCATGAAGCCGTAACATAGGTCATTGGAGTCGCATTTTTTTATTTTCCAAAATTTTTAATTTTACCTAATTTCTCAACATTTATGCACATATCATGAATACACACATCCCTAAGTATTCTTTCATACTTATGGATATCCAAATTTTTCTCAATTTAAAATTCCAAATCTAAATGGCTTCTCTAATAAATTTAAGTTCCTAATGTCTTAATTTCAAACACCTTTATTTCCACAAAGTTTTTCGCCAAATTATGTCGTCATTTCAAATTATTTTAAGGGTTTTACCAAAAATTAGCAAAAATCGTGCAAGAATACTTTTAATTTTTGTCAATCACTCAAGTTTATCAAAAATTTTGCCAACCTTTAACATAAAAATTTAAACATGATTTTATACTTTATGCATTTTTAGACAATTAAGTCCAATTATATAAGACTCTATTTTTCACAACCTCATAAAACGTCTTGACAAATTCGTAATCTCAAGCAATTAAGTTCAAAATCACAAATCCTATTCATGGTCAAGTAAAAAGCAAGGTTATAAATCCTAAAAAGTTTCGAAAAACTGAAAATAAACATGCATGCAGATATAATTTCTTCCCGTCCCCCAAGCTTAAATAAAGCAATATCCTCAGTGCGTAAAATAAACTAAAAAGAGAGAAGAAACATGAACTACTGTACTAGCATAAGGTGGTGGTGGTGCTACGCGGGATCAATCCTCGTCGCGATCCATGTCATCGGCATCCTCATTATCCTCTCCATCTTCTCTGCCTTGAGCTACTGCTGCGGCTTCTTGTGCTAGCCTTGCTGCCTCACGCTCCCGTGCCATCTCTTGCTCTCTCCTATGAGCGGCCCGTCTTTGGTATGGTGGTGTCGGTGGATCATCTTCAAAATGTGGATTTGTGCTCATGGCTACCTTGCGGGAGTAGTATGTCGCCCTGGTGGCCTCGGCCTCGACCTCATCAATACGGCGGTCAAAGGAATCCATGCAGCCAACAATGTCGATGCGCAAGTCATTGATGGAGGTTTGCATGGTTTGCATGAAATCCCAAATTTGCTAGTTTGTTGGGCCTCCTTGTGGTTGTGCGGCATCGGGTGCTGCGGGATGTGGTGGAAGCTCAAATGGTGGCTGTGGTGGGGGTTGCGGCGGATCGATTGGCTCATCTACAATTTTCCAAGTGTCAGTGTTCAATGGGTCAATTTGAGTTTGAAGAGGCAACCTGTGTCGGATGCCGTTGCTTGGCCCCAAGTTGATCCAAGCATCTTCAATATCATCCCACTGTATGAGCCTCGCCCTAAACAAACCATCGAGGTCAACTATAGTGTAGCTGAGCACCATATCATTTCTGGTTGGTATTTGCAAGTGCCGGGCAATCTTTGTAATGATCCCCCGATTCGAACTTTCCCGCCCGATTGCCTGTTATGCGACACATTTTGCATGTGTTTGGCCAAATGGTACCCGATATGCGGCATGTATTCCATCCTGCCATTGTTCCGTCGAAGCATGCTGCACACATACATCATATCTCCGAGGTTGAAGACCGATACGGTCTCCTCTCGGGCAAAGAGAGTATGAGAAAGTACCCGCTGGAGATATCGGATGGCAGTGCGGGTGGCGCACTTGCACGGGGTGGACGAATTTGAACCGTTTTCACCCATTTGGTCGATTTCTTTGATTTTTGGTACCATTTCACAGATCTAAGTAGTAAATAATGAAATTAAGAGTAAGGAGGGATCAAACCTCGTTGTAGATCACAAAAATTTTGACAAAACACGAAGAAATCCGAGTTTTAGAGAAGCGGCGCTTGAGCGGCTTGAGAGAAGTTGGATTTTCGGTTTTGGAGAGAAAAAGAGAGAGAGGAGAAGAGAAAAGTGGTAGAGAAGAGAGAGGAGAGGGAGATTTTGAGAAGAAACGTGGTTTTCGGGTTTTGGGAGAGAAAATTGATTTTTGGGGTTTTGAAATTGAAAAGGCGTGGAGAAAAAGGAAGGGGTCGGGTTGGTTAAGAAGAAGGAGAAAACCCGAGTGCGGACGCACTGGCTGGCAGTGCGGGTGGGTCATCTGCACTCGGCACAAAAATTTTGAATTTCTGAATTTTCCAAAAAATTTAAAAACGTACCTTGGGTGCGGACGCACTAGTCTCGGATACAATCTCCAGACTGCGTAGACCTTCAGTCTGTGTTAGTGCGGACGCACTCGGGTCGTTTTATATGTTTTTTCGTCCTGAAAGTCTAGCAAGTTAGGGAATCTAAAATTTTGAAAATATAAAATTAACCTAAGTGCAGAAAAATAAAGAAAAACAATAAAAAGCTTGGGTTGCCTCACAAGAAGCGCTCAATTTTACGTCGTGAGCTCGACATGATTTGAGCTCACTATTAAGTGTGTGGGTCGGCTAGGTAAGCGTCTTCTACCTCGCCTACTGAATCATCATGGTTGTAATGTTTAAGGCGTTGTCCATTCACCTTAAAGGGACCCGTTCGTTCGCTCCAAATCTCGATTGCTCCATGATTGAACACCTTTCGGATTTGGTATGGGCCATTCCATCTTGACCTCAACTTACCAGGAAAGAGGCGGAGTCATGAGTTGTATAACAAGACCACATCTCCTTCGTGAAATTCTCACCTTATTATGTGTTTGTCATGCCACTTCTTTGTCTTCTCTTAGTATAGTTTGGCATTTTCGTATGCATTGAGGCGCAGTTCATCCAATTCATGTAAGTCGAGAATTGTTTTCGCACTAGCGGTTTTCAAGTCGAAATTTAGTGCTCTTATCGCCCAATATGCCTTGTGCTCAAGTTCAACTGGTAAATGACATGGTTTTCCATACACTAGTTTAAAGGGAGTCATACCTATTGGGGTCTTGTAAGCGGTGCGGTATGCCCAAAGCACTTCATCGAGTTTTAGTGACCAATCTTTTCTCGACGTGTTGACCACCTTTTGTAAGATACTTTTTATCTCACGATTGGAAACTTCAACCTGTCCACTTGTTTGATGGTGGTATGGCGTGGCTACTTTATGTTTGACTCCATATTTGAATAGGAGTTTGTCGAATTGGCGGTTGATAAAATGAGAGTCACCATCGCTAATCACCACTCGAGGTACTCGAAACCTAGGAAAAATAATTTTCTGAAAAAGCTTTCTTACCACGGCGGAGTCAGCGGTTGGGCTTGCCACGGCTTCTACCCATTTTGAGACATAGTCCACTGCTACAAGAATGTACTTGTTGTTGCATGAACTCGGGAAGGGACCCATGAAGTCAATTCCCCATACATCAGAGAGCTCGACTTCTATAATCCTGTTAAGTGGCATCTCATGTCTTCGGGATATGTTACCGGTTCGTTGACACTTTTCACACTTAAGCACATACTCCCTTGCATCTTTGAAAAGCGTGGGCCAATAGAATCCGGCTTGGAGAACTTTTGTCGCAGTTTTGTTAGTAGATGTGTGCCCTCCATAGGCGGATGAATGGCAGCATTGGAGAATTTGGTTGACCTCTTCTGGAGGCACGCATCTTCTATGGATCCCATCTACCCCTAATTTGAACAGCAACGGCTCATCCCAAAAGTATTGTTTTACATCCGAAAGGAATTTCTTCCGTTGTTGAGAGGTTAGATCTGGGCGTATGAAACCGCATGCATGGTAGTTGATGAAATCCGCATATCACGGTGCACTTTGGTGGTTGATCGCGTAAAGTTGTTCATCTATGAATGAATCGTCTATGGGCATGTCATCCTCTTCAGGTTTGTTGGTAATGCGTGATAGGTGGTCCGCCACTGAATTTTCGGTACCCTTCTTGTCCTTGATCTCTAGGTCGAACTCTTGGAGTAGGAGGATCCACCGGATTAGGCGTGGTTTGGCATCTTTTTTGTTGAGGAGGTATCAGATTGCCGCATGATCGGTGTATACAATCACCTTAGATCCAACCAAGTAGGGTCGGAACTTGTTGATAGCGAATATGACGGCTAAGAACTCCTTTTCCGTGGTTGTGTAGTTCATTTGCGTCTCATCTAGGACTTTGCTTGCGTAATAGATCACATGTGGCTTGTTGTCGATCCTTTGCCCTAGAACGGCTCCAACGGCGAAGTCGCTTGCATCACACATGATTTCAAAAGGCACATCCCAATTAGGAGGTCGGAGAATTGGGGCTGAGGTTAGTGCCTTCTTAATCCTATCAAAAACAACAATACAATGTTCATCAAATATAAATTATGCATCTTTCATTGTTAGATTAGTAAGTGGTTTGCAGATTTTTGAAAAATCTTTAATGAAACACCGATAGAAGCCCGCATTGCCCAAGAAACTCCTCACATCCTTCACACAAGTCTGATATGGCAACTTTTTTATCACCTCCACTTTTGCTTTGTCGACTTCTAAGCCTTTGGAGGACACCACGTGGCCTAGGACCACCCCGTTTGCACCATGAAGTGACATTTCTCTCAGTTTAGCACTAGATTGACCTGCTCGCAACGTTATAAAACTTTGATTAAATTAGATAAGCAATCATCAAAAGAGGTTCCAAACACTGGAAAGTCATCAATGAAAACTTCCATGGAATTTTCTAATAAATCGGAAAAAAATGGCCATCATGGCTCTTTGGAATGTAGCTGGGGCATTGCATAGACCAAACGGCATCCTTCGGTACGCGAACGTACCATAAGGGCAAGTAAAAGTCGTTTTTTCTTGGTCTCGGGGTGAATAGGGATTTGAAAGAATCCGCTATACCCATCTAGGTAACAAAAGTGTGAGTGATTAGCTAGCCTCTCGAGCATTTGGTCCACGAATGGTAGAGGGAAGTGATCCTTCCTTGTTGCATTGTTAAGCTTTCGGTAATCGATACACATCCTCCATCCGGTGATAACCCTTGTGGATATCATTTTGTCACCTTCGCCCTTCACCACCGTTGTGCCTCCCTTCTTTGGTACTACATGGACCGGGCTCACCCATTTGGAATCGGAGATGGGGTAGATGATGCCGGCATCAAGTAGTTTGAGGATTTCCTTTTTCACTACTTCTTTTAGATTCGGATTGAGCCTTCGTTGAGCTTCAATAGTGGGTTTGTGGTCGTCCTCCATTAGAATTCTATGCATGCAAAGGGATGGGCTGATTCTGATTAGGTCATCGATCGTGTAGCCAATTGCTTTCCAATGTAGCCTTAGCTCTTGTAAAAGCTTCTCGGTTTGTTCTTTATTGAGCTCGGAATTCACGATCACCGGATATGTCTCGTCTTTTCCCAGATATTCATATCGAAGGTTGGGTGGCAGAGGCTTGAGGTCGACCTTTGGTGGTGCGGAATTGGTCGAAATTCCCTCGATTTGAGCTATTTCAGCCTGAGTGCGGATGCACTGGTGGTGAGTGCGGACGCCCTGCTCTCGGTTTGCCGATCCCTGGGACTCATCCTGGTCAGAGTACGGGTGGTGCACTCGCACTGGGTGGTCAGTGCGGACGCACTCGGCTCGGACATTTGTCTCCTCGGTTCCATCATGTGGCGGAATTGGCGAGTGCGAGTGGTCCATCTGCACTGGAGATTTGGTGCGGACGCACTGGGCTCGGATGTCTGAATTTGCAGCTTCATCATGCTGAGTGCGGACGCACTGGATGGCAGTGCGGACGCACTGAGGGTCATTTGCATCCATTCTGTCATTTCCGGAGCCGGTTTCTTCCAGGATCTGGTCAAGTTGTTCGTCTACCATCTCCTTCTCCATATGGGCAGCATAATGGAATCTAAAACATCCACTCTACATATAAAATCATTATCATTTGAAGGAAATTTGATGGCATTAAACATGTGAAAATTTACCTTTTTGAACCCGATGTCAAAGGATATCTTTCCTTCTTTGACATCAATGTTTGCACCTGCTATGGTAAGGAAGTCACGCCTCAATAGGAGAGGGGTATGAGTATCCTCTTCCATCTCAACAACTACGAAATCCACCGGAACAAAGGGGTCCTAATTAGGGATTTGCCTTCACGATTAAGTCCTTCACCAAACCCTAATCTTAATTCCTCTAGTTCTGGTTTGGATATCAAAGTACGGTTGCTTCTAATCCAAAACCTAAGGTATTTATGCTCATAATTTGGTACTCTCATATCCCATCCTAACTACTTTGGTTCTTTCGAATCCAAAGCGGGACTTGTCCAATTCAAGTACTAAACTATGTAATTAGCACAAATGATAAATCACATAAATTAACAATCAAATCCGATAAAACAATCATAATAAAAACAAATATCCGAATAAGATAGAATTAAACAAGTTCATGCATTGACCTAAACCACTAGAAAGAGAACTACTCTCTCTTGGAGAGATCCATAACAAAGTTTGGCAAAAACAATAAGAAATGAAGTAAAGAAATGATTACACCATTTCTTAGATCCAAAATCTCAATTTTGCCGACTCCTTGCTCGATTCTTCTTCTCCCTCCTTGAAAAATATTCGAAACTTCGAGAATTTCTGCAGCTCTCTCTCTCTCAATTTGTGGAAAATGGATATGTAATAATGGATGTCGAGAGAGATGAAATTCCTCCTCTTTTATAGCCAAAGATCTTGCCCAATTTAGAAGCTGGAAGTGGAGTTAGTGGGTGCACTCCTCAGACTGCCATGTCTATTTTTGACTTCTAAAATGTGTCCCTGATGTGCCAAAAATAGAAAGCCTCTTGAAAACGTGAATTTCTGGCTGTCTGCGGGTCCAGTGCGTCCGCACTGGTGGTGAGTGCGGGTGGTCTGAGTCGCACTGGCTCCAACTTTCCTTTGGTTCCAAGTTTCCTTTCTGGATTTTCTGCGTTTTTCTCTGAGTGCGTCCGCGCTGGATCTTAGTGCGTCCGCACTGGCCTTGGAATTTTCTGTTTTCCTGAAGAATATGAAAGTTGCAAACATCAGCTAAGTAGTGAGTGCGGATGACCCCACTCGCACTGGAGGTGACTGCGGACGCACTACGCTTGGACTTTTGTCTGTGAAGTTCTGTGATGCTGGAAATTTGACTAAGTACTGAGTGTGTCCGCACTGGGAGACTTTTTCTTCGTTTTGCATCGTTTCCTGCATTGTAAAGCCGAGCAAACGCAGTAACTTGATTCTAGGTGTATTCTATTCACTTTATATCCAAAATACAAGATATTTGGTGTTTTTTTATGACAAAAACTAGATCGACGGTGTATATAATTTACACCTATCAGTATGTTACCAAAAACTAATTGTAAAGGTGAAGTTTTATTATAACTAGTTGGCGTGATGCGAATTAGTTCTACTACATGCAAAAGCATGTCCTCAACAAAATATTGGATGTTTAGACTTCATAATTAAATAATGATCTTGCAATTAATTGTAATATCTTTATGAATGACTCTGCAAGTCCATTTTGTGTATGAACATGAGCTACATGATGTTCAACATCAATTCCAATAGACATATAATAATCATTGAATGTCTGAGAAACAGCATTGTCTAGACGTATTTTCTTAGTTGGATAATTAGAAAAATGTGCTCTTAATCGATTTAATTGAGCAAGTAATCTCGCAAACGCCAGGTTGCGAGTTGATAATAACTTATATGTGATCATATTGTGATGCATCAATTAAAACTACAAAGTATCTAAATGATCCATATGATGGGTGTATTGGTCCACAAATATCACCTTATATACGTTATAGAAATGTAAGAGATTCATTTTGTATTTTCGCTGGTGATGGTCGAATAATCAACTTTTCTTGAGAACACGCAACACATGACAATTCATTAGATTAAAGAATCTTCTAGTTCTTTAATGAATGTTCGCATGAATTCTCTATTATTTTTCGCATCATTATTGATCCGAGATGACCCAATCGGTCATGCCAAACTATAAACATATTATTATCTATAATTTTTGGGTTTACAATAACATCTGCATCAATTACACTAATATATGTGTAGTACAAGCTGGAGAAAAACATAGGTAATTTTTCAATATGCAGTTTTTTATCTGATATTATGCTAGTAATATAAAGATATTCAATATTTTCTTCATTGGTTGTCTCAACATGATACCCACTTTGGCGGATATCCTTAAAACATAGCAAAATTCCTTTGAGACTTAGAAGAATATAATGCATCATTAATATAAAGTTGTGTTCCTCCATGCAACAAGAAGGTTGCTCTTCCGGAGCCTTCAATCAATTACTACCAGAAATAGTACTGACATTCGCTTCTTGCATTACTAAATAAGAGAAATATTTTTTATCTTTGAGGATGGTATGAGTTGTTGCACTATCGGCGAGACATATATCTTCATTATTAATATCATTGTTGATCAAAAGAATATCCATTCTTAGGGGTGCAAACCGATCAGATACGGATCGGATATTGGATATCCGTAGATATATACATAAATATTTTTATAATATATATTAAACTATATAGTATATATCTACTATTCGGAAATGGATAATTAAAATTCAAAACCATATCAGTATCCATATCTGCACGGGAATTCGAATACCTATATCAAATTACAGATCCGGATACGGTCGAATATTATCTGATCCGTTTGCACCCCTATTCATTCTTCAATGAAAAAAATTAAAAATAAATAAATAAATGAATAACTATTCAACAATAAAAATAATATAGTTAAACTTGTATTGTCCTTAACAAAAATGCAATAAATACCACTTCAACAATAACAAATATTAATCTATTTTAAACAATTTACTTCTAAGTACCGACATTTTTATTAATATCCAAAGTTTAATACAAATTATTATTTATGCCCAGATTCTGACCCAATATCAAAAAATGCCCAAGCCGGCCAAAAAATGGCCGGCTTACGCCCTCCCTAAGCCGGCCATATTCTAGCTGGCTTAGTATATATTTTTTTTAACTGAAAATAATCTATAAAAAACCAACCCCTTCATCCCAAGGCACACACCCCGAGGCTCATCAGCGAATCACTGTTAAGGTAATTTTTTTATTATTTTTTTTAATTTTATAGAATAATTAATTATATTATTAAAAATTTTAAATTTAATTAAAAAAAACCCTAAACCCAAAACCCAAAACCCAAAACCCAAAACCCTAAACCCTATACCCTATACCCTATACCCTAAACCCTAAACCCTAAACCCAAAACCCAAAACCCTAAACCCAAAAAGAAGTAGTAGCCTGTTAATTGTTTATTATTTAGTAACCTGACAATTATTGAGCATTTAGTAACCTGACTAACAATTGTTTACCATTTAGTAACCTGACCATTGTTTACCATTTTCTAAAATGTAGTTTGTTTATCATGGCATTTATTGCATTACACTATGGTAGAAAGATGCTTACTAATGCACACGGAGCTTATTACAACAAAGATGCAGCTCATTCATTATTGATTCCAGATGACATCTCACTTTTGGACCTGAAATTCATATTTTACACACACATCAGTTACAACCCAGAAAGGTGGAACCTAGAATTGGCAACCCGATATTGCCATCCCTCTAATGGGAAATGGATTGTTGCGAACTGGTAGATGAGTGTACGTGGAGAGGCATGTTCGGTTATTTGAGGTCCGAAGGGAATTTTCTAATAGAAATATTTGCCAGAAGAATTTCGGTAGAGCCCGGGGTTGGAAGTTTTGGCTTTGGATCAGCGGCACCACATTATACCCTACAACCAGAAACATACAAACGTGAGATTTCTTTAATCGAACCTGACCCAGAAACCTACAATTACGTCACTCCACCAGCACCCCAACGAAGACACTCAGTTTCATCCCCACCTAGACACCATCGAGGCAGACCAAGACACTCAGTTTCAACCCCACCTAGATCCGTAAATGTGGCGCCTTTACCATTACCTCCCGTATCACCTTACCCCAGACCTGCACCAGTAGATGATGCAACTTACCCGGACTTTGAAGATATTAATGAAATACCGGAGGACGATCTGAGGAGTGGGGATGAATTTGAGGGAGAAATGTGGGGGGATTTGGATCACGTGGAAGGTTGCGATGAAGACGGGCCGATTGAAACAACTGAATGGCACATAGGTTGTACTGCTGAGAACAGGCCGCTTAGTGGCCGGACTGATACGCACCCTTTCCCAGACCTCAATGATGTTTCTGAGTATAGAGAAGCAGATATTGGTTATTATTGGCAAAGGATTGAGTACAAAGGTGAGCTGACTACAAATCAATATTTTAAAAGTAAAGAAGATCTAATGAAGAAGATCAGAGAGCACCATATAAAAAAGAATCAGGAGTTCAGATCATACAAAAGTGACAGGGATCGGATTCATCTGGTGTGCAAGGACCCAAATTACTGTTACGAGCTTCGGGCAAAGCCAACGGAATGTGCAGACGCATGGATTATAACTAAGCAAGACAGGCCTCACACATGTAGGACTGAGCACACGAGGGACAACCACGAATGTCTGACGGCATCACTCATTGCTGATGTCATTGAGAACAACATTAAAAATGACTCGTGTATGAGCATCCGGACATTGGCAAATATTATTTTGGCTGTGTACAACAATGTGACACCTAAATACAACCGACTGTGGAGGGGTCGTGAGCTTGCAATAGCCCGACAATTTGGGAGTTGGGAGATTTCATACAGCTTGCTGAGACCACTGTTGATGGCAATTTGCTACAACAATCCCGGCTCGACCGACCAATTTCTGACCAGCCCGGTATGGAATAAGGAAACAGGACAAATCATGCCAGGTGTTGCCCAGTTCAGAGCCGTAGCCTGGGCTTTTGGTCCATGCATTGCAGCATTCCAGTACTTGAGACCAGTGATCAGCATAGATGCCTGCTTCTTGTCTGGGCGATATGAGAGGAGGCTTTTGATAGCTTGCAGCTACGATGCCGAGAACCAATTGTTGCCTATTGCATTTGTAATTATGCGGTAGGAGGATACTGAGAATTGAGGTTTTTTCTTGAAGTGGTTGAGGATTGAAGTGCTCGGATGAGTACGTTCATGGGCAATGAGTACATTCCTTGCATCCGTAGCGACATGGGCAACATGGAACCCACTTACAGGGAGTTCATGTATATTGTGACACGCGGTCCCGACAGACAAATGGAATGCACTTGCAGAGGTATCTAATTAACTTCTATTCTGTGCGCTCATGTCTTAGCTGTTTGCCGTGACTGAAATTGGCAGAAGGACGACTTTGTTGCAGACTGGTATACTGTGAACTATCTTGTGAGTACTTGGAACTATGTGTTCAATCCAATTGGCAATATAGGAGACTGGCTTGCTAATACTGGAGACAGAATCCTTCCGAGTAGTGGTTGGATTAGGAAGGGGAGGCGAAAACACATCCATCATGTAATGACGATGGATGAAATGGAAGGTAGATGAAGGGGGCATCAGCATCGCCGTTCCACTTCCAATAGGCAACGAAGAGGTATGTAACATTCCTCCAAAATTATTTTTCTTTTCAATTTATACCAACTTACTAAGTAACACATGCAAATGCAGAGGCAAGAAACGTAGCAAATGCGGCAGAAAATGAGCGAGTAATGGCGTCGGGAAGTGAGTCCGGAGGGTCATGGCTTAGCACAGCTACAAGCCATTTAGATGCAACCTCTATGTATGCTGAAGCAATGGGAGAGGCAGTTGCCATAGAAGGAGAGGCGGTTGGGGTGCAAGGGGAGACATCTGGGATCCAACCGAGGAGGTCCACTACTAGACGTATAACAAGGGCATCTACAAGCGAAGCAGCGCCATCTGGAACCCAAGCCGGCCCATCTAGTGAGCAACCAGAGCCATCTGGTAGACCATCTCGTAGGGCATCTTTCGCAAGTAGTTTATTTCGGGGATTAAATTTTAGACGTGGTAGTAATAGGTGATTTATATGCACGTTGTAAAAATTGTGTGGACTCTATTTGCAATTTGTGTGTACTTTATTATTTTGTACAAAACTACTAAATAAGAAGTAATGAAATTAATTAATACTCAAAGAAATTATAACCTAATCCATCCAATTACAATAAAATACTAATTCTTAGAACCAAACTCAAATGCATTCAAATTTTAAATCCTACTAATACAACATGAATTCTAAACAAGTCTACGTCTTACAATGAGCCTTGAAAGTGCATGGAACAAAATCATCATCGAAATTTACTGATCTAGATCAGTCACAGCAGACGAAGTAGTAACCTTACCAGTACCCGGAACAAACTTATCGTCTGATGCTGGAGGCTCTGGATCAACCTTCTTCTTTTTCAAACCAAAGCCGTAGTGGTTTTCCACAAAGTCATCGTCTGAAATTTCATACCGACCATGTCATCTATTCCATTCCCCCATCTTACATGTCACACAATTCCGGAGATTACGACATACGGGCCAGTTGTTCTTCTTTTCCTCTTTTTTACCTCGATCACTACTTGATCCTCCTCTCGCTGGGTCACGATTGGACATCCTTTCGGCCCCTTCAGACATTGGCCTTTTCACCTCAAAAATTGCCTTATATTTCTCTCTATCCCTTCCTCTTTTTCTCTTTTGTGAGTTGAGTGAATTGTGTGGAGGAGAGAGAAGAAAAGGCATTTTTATAGAGTTTTTGAGGATAAAAAAAAGTACTAAGCCGGTCAAAAAATGACTGGCTTAGGGTGGGAGTAAGCCGGCCATTTTCTGGCCGGCTTGGGCATTTTTCGATATTGGGTCAGAATCTGAGCATAAATAATAATTTGTATTAAACTTTGGATATTAATAAAAATGTCAGAATTTTTAGTGATGCTTGATATATGTCAAAAATATGTTTTGGCATACAACAGGTATGTCAGCGTACGACAGGTACGTGACCGATGAGCTTTAGAAACATAAAGATAGCATGAATTCTCTTGTTTGCTATTTTGTCACTTTTCTCATTCTTTTTGTTCATTATTTTTCCACTTCTGGTGGAATGATGGTGGAATGATGCATCTTTTCTTCATTACCACATCCATATCTAAGAGTTTGTCCATAAATTATTATCATATTATTTTCCACTTCGGGTGGAATGAAGACAAGAAATATACTCAAAATATTTCTAGAAATCTTCTTATAAAGATTAAATTATTGAAAAAAATAATAATATTAACATATTAAAATTGAATACTATGACAATTTTTTTTTTTTAATACTATGGCTTCAGGCCAGTTGAATAGACATCCGTTAATAAGAATATGATTGCGAATTTCAATACCATGGCTTCGGGTTATTAATGCCATAACTTCATATTATCAATGACAAAACTTCAAGTTATAAATGCCATAACTTCAGGTTATAAATGTCATAACTTCAGGTTATTAACATTATAACTTCAGGTTATGAAAAAGGAGATAAATAAATATAAATAAAAGAATATGTAATTGCATAAATAAATAAATTTAAATGTATTAATAAATTCAGGTTAATATTATATAACTTCTGGTTATTAAATTGCTTGACTGTGCAATTATAAAATTTAATTTGAAATAACTTCGGGTTATATCTTCATCCAGTGACCTATAATAACTTTTGGTTATTATATTGATTTTCTATGGAAATTTCTAATAAAACTTCAGGTTTTTAATTGAGAATAACTGCAAGTTATTATTCATCCAGTGGCCTATAATAACTGCAGGTTATTATATTAATTTTATAATAACTACTGGTTATTTATACTAAAATTTCTAATAGAAATTCAGGTTCTAAACAATTCTAATAATAACTTCAAGTTATTATTCTATTCGGTTAATACGAACTTCGGATTCTTGAAACATTTACTTTTGATAATAACTTCAGGTTATTATTCTATCATTCACTTCAAGGAATGATTCTTATAAACTAAAACAATTATAAGAAATAATGTAAATGAAATTTAAATTAATGAAATATATAATAATCAATCATATAAATTAGTTACAGAATAACTATATATGCAACTTCTTCCGAGCAAGTCGTGCTGATAACGTGTTATAAAATAAATACAAACAAACATAAACAAGATAAATAGAACACATAAAAGATGACAATCTCTTTATTCATACATTTCTCATGTGTACAATACAAAATTACAAAGTCTCTATTTATAGGCTACAAATTGTAAATGAAAAGTCATCTAAAATTAATTACAATAGTAGTGTGGAAATGAATTCCAATAGTAGTGGAGGGTGGAGGATGGATGATTAATATTGAGAGTTACAAAATAGTTGGACCTCCACATTCTAACAATTTTCAATTTTTTGTTTCAGTTTTAGCCCAAATACGGGGCGCTATTATTAATATGTTTGGATTTGTTTTTTTTTATTCCTATGATTTAAGCAAATTTTAATGTAGTAGTTTAATTTTGAAAGTTTATATTATATTAGAGGAGGGTTCAAATGCCTCCATTTTTCATGCCTCCACCATGCCTCCATTTTTAAAAACTTTAATAACTCAAAATTTAAAACTTAAAAATCAAAATAAAACTGTTGGATATGTTCTAAATCATTTTATCTATGCACGTGTAAAAAATTATGACATTTCAATTTTGTTTTGGTTGTCATCAAGAGCTTGTAAAAAACGCACTAATGTGGATAATTTCTACACGTTGATTTTTCAAATTATTGATTCACATAAAAACAAAATCAAAATGTGATAATTTTTTATGAGCACATAGATAAAATGATGTAGATCATATCCAACGGTTTTATTTTGACTTTTAAGTTTTAAATTTTGAGTTATTAAAGTTTTAAAAATGGAGGCATGGTGGAGGCATGAAAAATGGAGGCATTGGAACCCTCATTATATTATAGGTTAAATTTTGTTGGAGGTCACTAAATTGTGTTCTTTGTTATGAATTGGTCATTCAAATTTGATTTGTCTCTTTATAGCTATTGAATTTTTCATTTGTTCCAATTAAGTTACCCTATAACTTTTTCATCCAAAAAATTAATAAAATATAACTTTTCCATTAGTGTTTTGAACGGAATGAGCATATTCCGTTAGTATTTTGGACGGAAAAGTAATATAATGACTTGATTGGGATAAATTAAAAGTTAGTAGCTACAAAGGACAATCAAACTTGAGTGACTAATTTGTGACAAAGGACAAACTTTAGTGACCTCCATCGAAATTTACTCTATATTATATTAGTGAGTTATTTGAGTTTAGTTTTATTTCTTGACAAAATTTTGTAACAAATTAATATTTTACATTTTTTCCTTTTTTAATACAAACATACTTTTTTTTTTAAATTCTAGTTTCTGATTTGATTCGGCCGATTCAAATTTTATTTTATTCTGATTCCAAGATCGAATTACAGGTTCCGATACCAATTATATATATTTTCATAACTCTATGTAAAACCAGTAAGAATCAAATATGAAATTATGACTAATATTTGTATCACACTCAATTGTAATATCACTAAATTGATCAGTACTAAGATGTAGTTTATATATCCACGGCTAGGGACGGACCTATATATTTATAGAGGGGGAGGGGCGACGGCGGAGGCAACTGTCCTCTTTGATTTTGAATATTTATAGAGATTTATATGTTCGGATCAACTTTGTTCATATTGAAATTTTATTTAGTCTCCTCTAAAATTCTGTTTGTAATTGGAATTAAATTTAGAATAAAATTATAATAAAGTTTTGGAATTTTAATTGATAACTAGAATTATAAGTTAGAACATTGAAAATTACAAATGAGAATAGTTCCCTAATAAGTTGAATTGTTCTTTATCGATCTGATATTCAATTGATTCTTCCACTAGACGAATATTCTAAATCCGTCCCTATATATCCCGGCTTAAATTACATACCTCAGTTGAAAAATATGTGAACTCCGCACAACAAGTGGGTGTTATTCCAAGGAGTTTGAGAAAAATCTAAACAATTAATGTTTCTTGGACTGGATGAGTTCAGAGAGTGACCGAATGGAGAGGCGGTGGGATCCACTTGACCTTGATGGCTTGATTAGTTCTATTACGGTTTTAATTTGACTTTGATAAGCTGTTGTTGAGTGTTGACCTGAGAGCAGGTCAGCAGAGGAAGAAAAAGGCTTTTTTTATTATTCACAGACTTCTTGGGTTAAGTTTGACAATGTGCACATCGGGTTTGACCCGGCGCTGGGAAACCCTGACCTGGTGTGCTCGAATAAAACCGGGTTCGGGTAAGTTGTAAGCGGATCCAGTGTTTGAAAGGATGACAGAAGTGATTGACTGTGGAGCAAGATGTACTATGAATGCGGGTATTATTTTTTTTTTCTAAATAACCATTAAGAAAATATCCAAATTCGACCCGACAAGTGGTACTTATTGTATCTTCGTTCCAAGTTCACCTCTCAAACTCTACCTAAATAGAATGCATTCTTCTCTGTTTTAAAGGTAAGGCCTTTTCCACCTCTGAAAAAATATTCAAAATTGAGGGAAAGAAGATCATATGGCCATGAAAATATCAGAGATCATAATCTCAGTTATAGTAGTTCTCTCACTCACAGTTCTCTTTATCGTAGACTCTGCAAATTTATTCTTAAACAATCTAGGAACTAGTATATTTAATACCTTGATCTACTTTGCCGTTTGTTATCTCCATGCCACCCAAATATCTACTGTGAAATGGAGGATTGTGATGGTAGCTTTGTCCCTTGGTTTAATAACGGTGATATTTGCTAATCATTTCTACATCAGACCCTGGCGATGGCTATTCGTAACCAATCTAATTTATGGTATCGACTTGGTGGCCATGCAGCCTTTTTTTCTGATGAAATTTTCACCTGATCGGAGGAGCGCAGTTCTATTCACAGCATCCATAACGGATGTGGTTCTGATATTCAATAATCGTGATAATTCGGATCAGTTTACTAAAAATTTCACACTGATTTTAGCAATTATAGTTTATGCAATCCTCTCTGCTTTTCATGTTAAGCAAATGTGGGACCGAAGGTGGAAGGTTGTGGCCATCGCATCAATTTTTGTTCCATCTGTGGTGTTAGGTATTCTCCTCCGCATCTACTGGTACAACAAGGATATGTTATTTGTATTAATTGCAAGCATCAATGCTTGTTTATCCCTTGTGCCATGGCTGTGGCTCATACTTTCCCCAAAAATAATGGCATGGTGGCAAGCATACAAAGAGCAGGAAACAATCCTAGATGAGCAATATGATTTCCTCGAGATGGCCGGATTACCTGCAAGGTTCACAATCAAAGATCTTGAAACAGCAACAACAAACTTTGAAGAACCCATAGGTGAAGGTGCTTCTGGTGCAGTGTTCAAGGGGACACTAACAGATGGCTCTATCATTGCGGTAAAGCGAATCAAATGGCAGTCGAGTGGCGAAACAGAGTTTAGAACAGAGATGACAATTATTGCAAGTCGTCAACATGTCAATTTAGTGCGACTTCTGGGGTTTTGTCTCTCTCCGAGAGGGGACCACTACCTGATCTATCCATTCTTTGAAAATGGGTCTCTTGATGCCTGGCTTTTCAAGGATAACGGAAAGAGAAGCCATTTAACATGGGTGTTAAGGTACCGCATTGCAATTGATGTAGCCAAGGCACTTGCATATCTCCACCATGAGTGCCATCATCGGATCTTGCATCTCGATGTCAAACCTGCAAATATACTCCTTGACGGAGATTTCAGGGCCCTGCTCTCTGATTTTGGTATCTCAAAATTAATTGGGAAGGATGAGAGTAGCGTCATGACCAGAGCAAGAGGAACGGTAATTATCCTTTATATTCCATTGTTTAATCTTAATGGTTAATTTTATCTCTTTAATTACTTGCCAAATCTTTTTTAAAGTTAATTTATATCAAGTTATTACTAGTTTACTTTATATACTTCAAAAATTAACATCTTACAATATCAACATATTTTGTACCACAAACAGGTTGGATACCTACCTCCTGAGATGCTGGTGCCAAATGGTATTTCGACAAAGTCTGACGTCTATAGCTACGGAATGGTGCTTTTGGAGCTGGTCGGTGGGCGAAGGAACTTGGATTTTGTGGTGGATGAAGAGACTCAAGAAAGACGGAACTCGTATTTTCCTATGATTGTCAGAGAGAAAATGGTGAAAGGTGAGTTAATGGAGGTAGTCGACAAGGGCTTGATCAAAAATGAAGAGATAAGGGAAGAAGAAGTTATTGTTTTATCTCGACTGGCTCTTTGGTGTATTCAAGAGAACCCGATGTTAAGACCCAGCATGACAGAGGTTGTTGAGATGTTGGAAGGTCGCATGCCGGTGCATGTGCCGCCGGAAAGCTCAATGTTTATGGTGAAATTTTTGGATGTGCAACCGCCGCATTCTAGTACATTTGGCCTACCTCAGAAGGATGAGGCCCCTCTAATGTCAGCTAATAATTTGTCCATTTCCATTCAATCTGGCAGATAGAAAAGAATTTATATGCTAAGCCAAATGGTTCTTTTGAATATCAGTTTTCTGAACCAGATATACAATGCTTGTAAACTTAATGGATTCTACTGATTCAATTAATTGAGTGATTAGGAATGTGTATAATATAATTAGAGGACCATTTGCGAGGTAGAACGCAACTTTATTGTGGGGAAAAGAGATAACATCCTAGTAGGATACTAGGATCTCATGTAACTTTTGAAGACAAAACAAAACTTAAAATAAAACTAGAAAAAGAGCAATTTACATCATTTTTAAAAGGAATTTTCTGACAATCGCTCAAATTCAATTGCCTAAGGCTTGCCGAGAGAAACATTTATCCAAAATAACGGTTCGTAAATGGAAAATGAATCAACATAAAAGAAAAAAATTGAACTTCCGGCTTGGCAAGAGAAGAAAATTAACATGTAGCACCCTAATGAAAGGTGGGCCTACCATTTAACAAGTCAACAAACGGACAAGCTTCTCTATGCATTGCATTAAGAGTGAGGCTACGGTGCTATGCATAGCACCAATTGGGTCCGTACTACGGCTCAAACTTTGACTTTTCAAAATTCTAACGGTCGATCCGAACCGTTCAACATGATTATAAAATGAATATGTACATACAAACCAAATTTTACATTTTTTCGAATTTTTTTACTATTTTTTCAAAAATCACTTGATCTGAACATTCTGGACCATCCAAAAACAGCCTATCTAAAAAAATAGTAAAAAAATTCGAAAAAATGTAAAATTTGGTTTGCAAGTACATATTCATTTTATAATCATGTTGAACGGTTCAGATCGACCGTTAGGATTTTGAAAAGTCAAATTTGATAGCACCGTAGCCTCACTCTTGCATTAATATAGAAAAGTAAATGATCATAACATAGAGCCGACGCCATTTGGAGAAGAGAAAATAGTGTTTCGCTAGGCTTATATAGGGAAAAAGAGAAGATCGGTGAGAAATCAGTGAGGAGATCGAAGGATTGAGGCGTGACGAAAGAGTAAAGAATGAAAAACGCGAGACGCGACGACAGAGTAAAGAAGAGAGAAAAAACGCATCGGGAAGGAGAAAAGCGAGAAGAAGGAGAAGCATGCGAGAAAAAAAAACGTCGAGAAAGAAAAAAGAGAGAAAAATGAGAAGGAGATCGAGGTCACATAGAAAAAAAAAAGGAGGAAAAAGATATCAACGACTGAACTTGTTGGATGAACGACTGAGATTGTTTCTGGACAAAGGTGATTCAGACCTAAGAAATTGAACGTGCTTTTATAGCAGTAGGTCATGTTTGGTTGGGAAATAAATCTGCTGCGATGTTCTGGGATTGCAATTTCAATTCCAACCGTTCACATGTTTTGAGATTCGTGCACAAAAACTGATTTCTCAAAAGAATTCTGGGTTTCATCATTTGAATGGTTGGGATTAGAATCGCAGGACCCTGCGATCCCTTAGAATCGCAGCAGATTCACTTTTGTTTAGTTGTGAAGTAAGAGGTGGAGTAAATATCTTACTCCACACTTAAATAGCCAAGCGAGAAATAAAAGAAGAGGAGTAAGGTGAAGTAAGAGGTGAGTTAATCCGGAATAAGTAAGTTATTTCACCGTTTTAGGTGGATTAACTTGCTCTATACTTACTTCGCCTGTAGGGTCCACTTTCATAGGTAGAGGCTTATTTTCCAGTACTTTATTCCCAGACGAATTAATTTAAATCATGAATTAAATTATCAAACAAATGTAAAATATATGAAGTTAGATAGAGTAAGCCATTTAATCTTATTGACTTTACCCCACAATCAAACATGACCAGTAAGAATTAGAATGGATAAATTGGATCATTAATTTTGGGGAAAATTATTTTTATGCCACTCCAAAACATGAAAATTAGAAAATTGCCACCCCAAAACATGAAATTAGTTATTTACCACTCTAAAATCATTAAATTTATGAAATTGCCACAATTATACATCTAGTATACATATTTAATTAAAATTATTCTGAAAAATATTGTATAAAAAAACGTATTTTGATATTTCCAAAATTACCCCTTACCCCTTCCCCCTTCCAAATTCACCCATTTCTCGAGCAATGTTATTTTGCATTTATATTTGGGGGATTTTTTGGCGATGGCTCATTGACTCCGCAAAATTTGTGCAATTGACCTTTTTGCCTTGAAGCTTGAAACGTCAGAGGGGTAACTGCAACAGACGCACATACTTTTCTCTGATATTGCAATTAGTGACTCGAACATTCAAATGTTGCAATTGATTATTTAAATATCCCACTTATTCCCTAATAAATTGAGCTAATTGGTGTCAGATTGAGAACTATTCGAGTCTGGCTAGTTAGTTGTGAGATCTGTAGTTCGAGAATTGAACTTCAAAAAGCAATATTCTGATGAATTTAATGTACTCTCATAGTTAGAGACTTGCGATCACTTACAAGTTACAACAGTAAAATAGTAACAAAATACTAGAGCCTAATAAACTAATCGATACTGGTAAGTGCTAAACAGTGCTGAACACTACTGGATTCCCTTTCTCAAAGTCGATTTAGTGAGACGGGGCACTGATGACTAATTGGGTTTAGTGTTTGTGGGAGATAGGGATGTATGGGAGATGCCATAGAGAGCAAGAAATCATTGTTAGAGAAGTAGTGGTTTTTTACGTTTGAGATCACGTCTCCTCTGATTGAGTTCAGGAGGTTCTTTTTGTGTGTTTAGATTGTAGAGCAGCGCAGTGGAAAAAGAACAATTCTTTGTTAAGATCAATTCAGAGGTGGAGAACATGCGGCGAAGGAAATGGGTGAAGTTGGCAGGGGAAGGGGTAAGGGGTAATTTTGGAAATATCAAAATATGTTTTTTTATACAATATTTTTCAGATAATCTTAATCAAATATGTATACTAGATGTATAATTGTGACAAATTTATAAATTTAATGATTTTAGAGTGGCAAATAACTAATTTCATGTTTTGGGTGGTAATTTTCTAATTTTCATGTTTTGGAGTGACATAAAAACAATTTTTCCTTAATTTTGTTGTGACCTTTGTATGGTGGGTATAGATATTGGATCCGATTTGAGCCCATTTCAGCCCAATTAACTCTGCTGCTCACAGCAACAGCTCCAAAGACCCTTGTGCTGGGTACACCAGTTTATGTCATCAGAGGTAACATAATATTTAAGTTTGGATTCGGACTATTCAACTAGAATTCGGATCATTCAATCGGAATTGAAATTCACAGCAATCCACACAACAATTAAGCGATTGTTATTCCAAGCAGTTGGAGAAAAAAAATCTAAGCAATTAATGTTTCCGGATTTAGAGTATTTTTGCAAGTTCGATTGAACGTCGTTGGATTGGATGAATTCAGTGACTGACCGAATGGAGAGGTGATGGGATCCATCTGACCGACACCGATTAGTTGAGTGTTGACCTGAGAGCAGGGCTCCAGGGGAAGAAAAATTAGATAATACATCGTTTTTTAATATACACAGACTTCTTGGTTTAAGAAATGATATTGGAAATTTTACTTGGCGCAGGTGAAGTTTGACAACGTGCACATGGGTTTGACTGAATTCGCATCCTCTGAGATATCTCAACTTTTGCGTGTTTTTTTTTGGAAAATATCAACCGTTCAAATACATTATGTGCAACTCTCAAAGCACAAATAATACTGGCCCTCTTCGCTATCTCCGAATAGGCATCAGACACATCGATCACGCAAATTGAGATATCTCAGAGGATACGCACTCGGTTTGACTAGGGTGTCAATGGGTGGGTACTATATGTATACATTGAGCTTTCCGGTGGCACATGAATCGGCATGCGACCTTCCAGCATCTCAACCACCTCTGTCATGCAAGGTCTTAGCATCGGATTCTCTTGAATGCACCAAAGAGCCAGTCGAGATAAAACAGTAACTTCTTCTTCTCTTATCTCTTCATTCTTGACCAATATCTCGTCGACTACCTCCAAAAGCACACCTTGCATCATTTTCTCTCTGACAATCTTCGGGAAATATGAGCTCCGTCTTTGTTGAGTCCCTCCATCCATCCCAATATCAAGTTCCTTCGCCCACCGACCAGTTCGAAAAGCACCATTATGGAGCCATAGACATCAGACTTGGTCGAGATAGCATTTGGCACCAGAATCTCAGGAGCTAGGTAACCAACCTGATTGTGGTACAAAATATGTTCGAGTAAGATGTTTTTGTAATATACAAAGTAAACTAGTATAACTCAACATTAATTAGCTTTACAAAAAATAAGTTCTGGTATGTAAGCAAAGAGATAAAATTAATCATTATTAAAGAAAACATTTTAAATCATCAAAATAGAAGAATGGACTATTTATCAATAATTTTACCGTTCCCCTTGCTCTGGTCATGACACTACTCTCATCCTTCCCGATTAATTTTGAGATACCAAAATCTGATAGCAAGGCCCTGAATTCTCCATCGAGGAGAATATTGGCGGGTTTGACATCAAGATGCAAGATCCGCTGATTGCATTCATGGTGGAGATATGCAAGTGCCTTGGCTACATCAATTGCAATGTGATACCTTAATGCCCATGTTAAATGGCTTCTCTTTCCATCATCCGTGCAAAGCCATGCATCAAGAGACCCGTTTTCAAGGAACGGATAGATCAGGTAGTGGTCTCCTCTCGGAGAGAGACAAAACCCCCGAAGGCGCACTAAATTGACATGTTGCCGACTTGCAATTATTGTCATCTCTGTTCTAAACTCTGTTTCTCTACTTGGCTGCCATTTGATCCACTTTACCGCAATGGTAGAGCCATCTGCTAGTGTCCCCTTGAACACTGCACCAGAAGCACCTTCACCTATTGGTGCTTGAAAGTTTGTTGTTTCTGTTTAAAGATCTTTGATTGTGAACCTTGCAGGTAATCCGGCCATCTCAAGGAAATCATATTGTTCAACTTGGATTGTTTCCTGCTATTTGTAGGCTTTCCACGATGCCTTTATTTTTGGGGTAAACATTAGCCACAGCCACGGCACAAGAGATAAACAAGCATTTATAACTGCAATTAATACAAATAACATTTCCTTGTTGTACCAGTAGATGCGGAGGAGAATACCTAATACCAAGGCCGCAACAAAAATTGATGCAATGGGTGGGCACTGCTTGTTTACCAGCAATCAGGTTGGTTACCTAATTCTGGAGATGTTGGTGCCAAATGCTATCTCGACCAAGTCTGAGTCTATAGCTACGGAATGGTGCTTTTTGAGCTGGTTGGTGGGCGAAGAAACTTGATGTTGGTGGTGGATGGAGAGACTCAACAAAGACGGAGCTCATATTTCCCGAAGATTGTCAGAGAGAAAATGATGCAAGGTGTGCTTTTGGAGGTAGTCGACGAGATATTGGTCAAGAATGAAGAGATAAGAGAAGAAGAAGTTACTGTTTTATCTCGACTGGCTCTTTGGTGCATTCGAGAGAATCCGATGCTAAGACCTTGCATGACAGAGGTGGTTGAGATGCTGGAAGGTCGCATGCCGGTGCATGTGCCACCGGAAAGCTCAATGTTTGTGGTCAATTTTTTGGATGTGCAACCGCAGTCTAGTACATTTGCCCGAACTCAGGAGGATGAGGCTGCTCTAATGTCGGCCAGTTGTTTGTCCATTTCCATTCAATCTGGCAGATAAAAAAAAATTATCTGCAAGTCCGAATATGGTCCTTTTGAAGATCAGTTTTCTAAACCTGATCTACTAGGGGGTCCGAATCCCAATCCGTTTTTTGGGCCGTGGCCTGTTCCGTTGTCTTTTGAGTCGGCCTTTTGTGATTTTGAGTCTGGAAACGCTTTATTGGGTCAGGCCTGGACTTTTTGAGGGCCATTAATATATGGTCCTATCACTTGATATCTTAAGTATGAATACTTGATGAATTATATATAAATATTTAATATCTTAGGTATGAATACTTTCCATTTTGTATGAATACTTTCCATATTTGAATATTTGATACATTGAAAAACGTGAAAAAGTATGTCATCATGGATCTCATTTGAAAGAGAAAATTGTGTAGAATACGTTCGTGGTTTTAGATTTGCAAAATTCCTCATAGATCGTCCCAAAAATTGGTTTGATTGAACGGAGAAAAAAAAATCACCTTAAAAAACATGTAAAAGATGAGTAGGTATTGTGTCCAGTTTTTTTTTTAAATACTTGATATCTTAGGTATTCATACTTTCCATTTTGTATGTGAATTAATTTAATCAATGAATGTAGCACTGGTGGTGTGATCCACGTAACTTTTTGGTTGTGGTCCCCAATGCAGTCTGACAGTTACTGCACCCGAAAAGTAATAGTCCCCAGTTTGTATGTGAATTAATACTTGATATCTTAGGTATGAATACTTGATGAATTATATATGAATACTTGATATCTTAGGTATGAATACTTTCCATTTTGTATGTGAATTAATGTATGTTGAATGGGGGACTGACAGTTGTACTTTGACCGTTAGGAGGACGTTTAGAGGACTGAATAGGGGGACTGTTAGTCGATCCCTAAAAATTTAAGAAAGTGAATGCTAAGCATTCTTAAATAGACTCAAATGTTTAAATCACGTAGAATATATATTAGCTTAAAAATTGGTACAAGTTTAAAAGAATGGCAAAAAAATACTTAAAAAAGTGATTTTAAACTTTACAAAAGAGCAACTGTTTGGCCAGCTTAAGACTCAATCTTCTAAAGAGTTCTAAGGAGGGTATGCGAAAGACTTCAATGAATTATATAAAGTTGTAAACAAGAAATGAATATGCCAATTGAATTCTATCAACCACAAACAAATGTATTGTCCCCTAGAAATATAAGACTACCCCAACAAGGAGAATTAAGAAACGGAAATAAGACACATTAGAAGAAAAAAGTAATAACCTATGTTACCTCAATATGTGTCGAATACGCCAGTTGGATACGGTCTCAGATTACGTGATAATACTGTGGGATACGGCTCTTTCAATTGAGATACGGCAGCGATACGTTGAATTAATTTCTCTGCTTACTGCCATATTGCTCTCTGGGTTGCTACGGTCTGCATTTTAATATTTAAAAGGCGGCCCAAGAAATTCCTTCTATTTAGGAGACCGGCCCAAGAAATTGCTTCTAGAAATATAATTTAATTATGTTTTGCTCAAGCGTGATTCGAACTCACGCCACCTTGTTAAATGACAAGGCTTTAGACACTGTACTAAACTATAATACGTGGTATACAATAATAACTATAATATTTAATATATACTTGAGGTTAAGTCTTTAGTTTTCTTGTACAAGTTATGATTAATGATTCATCTAAATATCATAATTAAAATAATAAGAAAAATATATATAGAGAGAGATAGACTGTGATGAGTTGTGAAGTAAAATAACGTTTTACTTCACGCAATATTTTCATTTTAAAAATTCAAACAACCGATCCGAACCGCTCAACATGTTCTCTATATTGAAATGTGCTTGGAGACTAAATTTTACATTTTTTGGAACTTTTTTACTATTTATTAAGCCACATTGAAATCACTGATCCACTGTGAACAGTAAAAAATTCTGGACCACCGGATCAGCGATTTTCAGAGTGACTTAATAAATAGTAAACAAATTCCAAAAATGTAAAATTTAGTCTCCAAGCAAATTTCAATATAGAGAATATGTTGAGCAGTTCGGATTGGTTGTTTGAATTTTCAAAATGAAAATATGAACGTGAAGTAAAATGACCTCTTATTTCACAACTCACCATAGCCCAGCTATATATATATATATATATATATATATATATATATCTAACAGATGTATCGTATCTTAGATTTTTGAAAATTGCCGTATCGTCGTATCCGTATCGGATACCCATGCTCGTATCCATGCAACGTAGGTATTAACTCATTTCATCTCTGGCACGACTTTCCCCGTTCTATTCATAGTAGGCACTTCATAAGTCAGTCTATACAGCTCCTTTACGCGCAAAAGTGGGCCTAATTATCATCTTATCTCATCCATTAATTTTTATATCTAGACTATTATATTATTGCAATATCATCCCAGTACTATTCATGTGGCTAAACAAGATTTAGAGAAGCCTACCAGAGAAGACATGGGGAGTCTTCTCTGGAGAAGACTTAGAGAGTCTTCTGTAGCCACCTGCTCCACTCGGTTCAGTCATAATATATATTGGTCAGATTTTTGTAGACGCACCAACAGGCAAGATTAAAAGAAAACAAAGAAACAAATGGCCATCACAAAAACAAAGATCATAGCCTCAGCTATTATAGTCCTCTCCCTTGTTATTCTTTTCATCATAGATTGCATATATAACACATATCATTTCTGATGTAGATGACAGCTTAAAATAGATTTGATTTTTTCAACTTGGACTAGGAGACAGCTTAAAATAGTTTTTGGGATTGATTAACTAAGAAATAAGATTGAATAATTGTTGAAGGGGGCATAGATTTGTATTAAGAAGATGATATCGTCCTATGAGATAATTAGTTGGTTCCAAGAAATTGGACATAAATTCTCCAGGTAATTGACCATAATGTCTAATTACAATAAACAATAGCATGTAGAACTAAGAAATCCTCTGACCATTGCCTTGGGCAAACCAACATGCATGCTTGGAGTCCATATCCTCTGAGGTAACAGAATATTTCTGTTTAGATCAGAATCCCGACTAATCCGGTCCGAGGTGGAATGCACGGACCCTTTAATATCGCTTACTTTTCCACATTGATTGGATGAAAGAAGGAACTTGTGTGGATTCTGATTGGATGGTCCGGGATCTCCAAGCACATTTTAATATGGATATCAAATTGAACGGTTTGGATCGGTTATTTGAAAATCAAAACTAATAATTTATAGTCCAATGTACAAGAGGGGCTATATATTGCAATGCACCATAGCCCAACAAGATTTATAATATAAATTGTCAACCGAAGTTGGTCTGATACCCATCGAAATCCCCCGGTCCCAAGTTGACCAGGCCATGAGTTCTTAGGGTAATTTTGTAAGGTTTTCTTTGAACTATGCTTGTATAATTTGTTTTTCTTGGTGTACTTGTACAAAATTCTTCTTGTACACTCTAGGGTTTTGCCTTATTTTGCCCATAGAGTTCGCCTCTCTCGTCATGTTCATATTAGTTAGCATGTTATGGGGGTTATAAATGCAAAATATTAGAAAATAAATAGGGTCATCAGTTTAGAAGATATTACCAAAATTCAAAGCAAAATTTAAAAGATTATACGTTATAACGAAATTGTTGGTGGAAATGGAATCAGCCTGCCGGCGAGTCTTTTTTTTTTTTTTTGTGGTTGGTGAGAACGCCAATAAATATATTGATAAGAAAAATTATTTATACAGATTTTAATTTTATAATTAATTTACAAAATCATAAAATTAACTCTGTTGTCTTAAAATGAGCTTATCCACTGACATATCTCGAGTGTTGTATCATTGATCAAATAATGCACCACTCTGTGCTTGTCAGAAAAAACCCTCTTATTCCGCTCCCGCTATAGGGCCCAAGCCCCTGCTGCCCAATTACGTTCTACCGTGCCGTATCATTTGGTGGTCGCGTAGCCCTCGGCCTTATATTTAGCGCTGTCATTCAATAATTTGGCTCCTTAATTTCGTGCTCCCAATAATTTAGCGCTGTCATAATTATATTCGACATGTATATACTTCAAGGCCAAGTTAGTGATGATGAATAAGGAATTAAAATGGAAAAAGAGCCGAAAGTTAGGCAGTTGGTGCTTTTTATTTTATGAGCGTACAAAATTAGTGTTATCTACATGTAAGGTGTGGAACATGTACTGAACTAAACAAATAGGAGGCACCAACATTGACCAGGTTGACTAACCGAAAGAAACATAAGTGAACCCAAGGGATTATATAAATTAAGTTGTAAACAAGAAACTACTCGGTCAGATCGCCCAGTTATAAGATTCCATCCACCCCAAAAAAAATGGACATTGGGCCCCCAGAAAAAAGGAACTCCACTAACATGGGGGAATAATTAAAAATGACAAATAGGCACATTGGAAAAGACACAAGTATTTAATTTGTTAACATGGGCCTGCAGAGTGGATCCATATCCTCGACGGTACCGTAAAAGATTCCCTATTACAATACTGCTTTTACGGTTTGAGATTAACTCTCAGCCTGTTTGGGATTCGGGCTGACTGAGGGGGCCGTATTATTGGGCTTTGAGATACGTGCCAAGTTAAAAAGAACGGTCCAGATCAAGTAATTGTAAAAGATTCCCTATTACGGTATTGCACTGGATGTGAATTCCTGCAGAGTGAGGTGCGGTTCAATGGCTATCGAACCAAATTCGATCCAATATCCAATCGGAGTCCTTCGATCCGCATCAACATTCGCGGGCACTTAATCAGCACGAACCTTGATGCGGACTCCAACAAGATGAACGCCCCCGATTCCTGCTTTTCATCTGTCTAGCGCAACTTATTTCCCCGTATTATTCATACTAGACACTTCATTAGTCAGTCTGAATAGCTCATTTTACACGCAAAAGTGGGCCTAATTATCATCTTCTTTCAATCTTTAATATTTATATATAGACTATTATATCATTGAAAGATCTCTACAGGAAATTACTGTCAGTCTTCTCTAGCCACCAGCTCCACTCGGTTCTGACATGCATAACATATAAATTGGCCCAGATTTCCATAGAGGCACCAAACCACCAACAAGCAAGATTAAAAGAAAACAATGTCCATCACAAAAATAGAGATCATAGCCTCAGCCATTGTAGTCCTCTCTCTTGTTATTCTTTTCATCATTGATGGTATAACCCCAGTCGATTATAATGATGATGGCAAACCCATGTACCCACCATTGTTCCAAATAATCACTTGGGTGGCAGCCTTGATTGGCTTGGCGATATGCTGTCTTCACTGCCGACGTGCACCATCACTGAGATGGAAGATGCTGATTGTAGCTGTGTTCGTCGGCCCAGCTGGAGTAATTCTTTCTTTATGCTTTTTACCGAGTCCTCCGGACAGCGATTTTGAATTTAACATGATTCTCGGCATTGACACGGTGGGCATGGTGGTCTTTTTCCTAGTGATATTTATTCGTGATAAGAAGATTCCAATTTTACTGGCATTGTTTGTCAGTTCACTCCTTGTCATTTACATTCACATTGAATTGTCGATCAAGAACAATTTGAATCATTTTTTTTATACAGTCTATCTCTTGTAATCTATTTAGTACTCTTAGTAATTTATGTAAAGTACTTTTTCAATCAATGGTGGAAGACAGCAGTGATAGCAGTGATAACATTAATATGTGTCACTGCTATCATAGTGGTGGCTATCTGGTTTCGGAACTACAGAAAGATACTATTTTTCTTTATCACAAGCATTGATGCTTGTTCAGCACTTTTTCTTGGTCTGTGGATGTATGCCCAAAACGCCCGGCATCAAGAAAAGCTCCAAGATGATCAACACAATTTTCTTGAGATGGCCGGGTTACCCACAAGGTTCACCATCAAAGAGCTCGTGACAGCAACCCGGAACTTCCAAACACCAATCGGGGAAGGTGGCTCTGGTGCAGTGTTCAAGGGGACATTGGAGGATGGGTCTGTTATTGCAGTGAAGCAGATCAAAGGCCACGCAAGTGGAGAAGAGTTTAGAACAGAGATCACAATCATCGCAAGTCTACAACATATCAGTCTAGTGCGTCTTCTGGGGTACTCTCTCACAACAGGAGGTGATCGCTATCTGGTATATCCATTCTTCGAAAACAGCTCTCTGGATGCATGGCTTTTTAAAGATGAGGTGAAGAGAGCGCACCTTACCTGGATGTATAGGTACCGTATTGCTAGTGATGTGGCAAAGGCACTTGCATATTTACACCACGGGTGCCATCATCGGATACTGCATCTAGATATCAAGCCGGCGAACATTCTTCTAGACAGCAGTTTTAGAGCTCTAGTATCCGATTTTGGCATTTCTAAATCGATTGGGAAGGATGAAAGTAGTGTCATGACCAGAGCAAGAGGCACGGTAATGTTACTGATACCATTTTCAAGAATGTTTTTGTAATTAACATGTAGAGAAAAAAATAGAATTAATTTAAAAAAAAAAAAACTGATTAAGATTGTTAGTAACTTTAACATTAAAAGTGTTTGGAATGCAGATTGGTTATCTACCTCCAGAGATGCTTCTGCCAGACTCCATCTCAACCAAATCTGATGTGTACAGTTATGGTATGGTGCTTTTGGAGCTTGTTGGTGGGCGAAGGAACTTCATGACAGAGGTGGATACAGAGAGTCCACGAATACACAGGTCATACTTTCCAAAGATTGTCAAGGAGAAAATGATGGAAGGTAAGCTAATGGAAGTTGTCGATCCATGCTTGCGGCATCAAGAGATAAGGGAAGAAGAAGTTATGGTTTTAGTTCGAGTGGCTCTTTGGTGCATCCAAGAGAACCCTGAGGTAAGACCAAGTACAACTGAAGTAGTTGATATGCTCGAAGGACGCATGCCGGTTCCTATGCCACCAGAAAGCCCAATGTTTGTTGTTAAATTCCTCGATCTAGAAACACAGGCTAGTACTTCTAACCAAACTCAGGATATGGAGGCTGCTCGACCCTATGCTGATACTATATCCATTTCTATTCAGTCAGCCTGATGATTTAATTCCTGTTATCTTTTAATAGATTTGATTGTTTTTAACTAAGACTCAGAGATAGCTTAAATAAAAACTTTGTTGAAGAGGCTTAGAGTTGTATTAAGATATACAAGGATAATGATATCATGTGAGGTAATTATTTGGTTCCAAGAAATTGGGGATAAATTCTCCAGTACGTAAGAACTAAGACACCATTTAACCATTGCCATGGAAAAGGCAACATTTGTATACATTCTATTTACGTTAAGATACAGATATCAGGACCTCATTTGAGATTTCAATTCATGAGTCGGTCACTGTACGCTGCAAACCACTACCAACGGTCAACAGGATCCATATCCTCCCCGGTACCGTAAAAGGTTCCCTTCACTTTACGGTTTGAGATTAACTCCCAGCCGGTTTGGGATTCGGGCTGACAGAGGGGGCAGTATTATTGGGCTTTGAGATTCGTGCCAAGTCAAAAAGAACGGTCCAGATCAAGTAATTGTAAAAGATTCCCTATTACGGTACCGGGGGTGATGTTAATTCCGGTCAACAAGGCCTTGCCCTTGCATTAACAATCAAGAGAACACCTACCTTACTGTGGATAAAGAAAAGATCTACAACAAATCTGTACTAGTAAACATAACATCAACATTAACTTCATGAAAACTCTTAAAGGATCTGATAACAGATTATCAACTTGGTCAGTCACAAAAGGATAAGAACTTGGTACAAAAACTATAGAAGATAAACATAACAAAATTTCATGCATACAACCTAAGCAAGTCATGGAAATAAGTGAATAGCACAAAAGATATTACAAATATCCAACCTTTAAATTAACTTAGGCTCAGCTGCTCGACCAATTCAGCTTTCTTCAGCTTCGAATAACCTTTCAAGCCGCGTGATTTTGCGATCTCCCTTAATTCAGACACTTTCAATGCACCCAAATCCTCAATCTTCTCCCCTAAATGTTGGCCCTCACTCTGCTCGGCCAAGGACTCAGATTCAGACTCATAAACCAAATATTCTGACCCAGACTTCTCTTCCTCGCTCAGCATCTGCGTCTCTCCTTCATAAGTTTCGGATGGTACGATAGGTTCATACTTTTCCACTGGAACGGGAGACTTGCGCGAAAATCTTGAAGATGGCCTAGAACTAGTTACAGGCTTCGGTTCAGAATCCAGCATGTCTGGTACATCATCCTCAAAATCACTATCTTCATCAGAATCCAGCATGTCAGGTACATCATCTTCAAAATCACTATCTTCATCAATATTCTCACTGTCACTGTCTTCAACATCAGCCTCCACATATTTACTAAGGTTATTGATGGTACCTTTAGTACCAATGTTGTTGGTTACGCTCTTTATATTGGTGCCAGAAATACTCAGCTGCTTGATAATTTCTTTAATGCTATTGCGCTTCTCCTCGTCATTCAGCATTGTTGCATTCAAGCCATACGATCGGATGTTGGGGTTGCTGTTCACTGGTGGTTTCCTAGACTCTGCTTGCATCTGTGATAGGTGCTTTCTAAAAATTTTTATAATCTCCTCTGAATTTCCTGATTTAATGGGAGTTGGGGCATCAGAAATTCTGCTGCCCCCATTTTGTGAGGACAACATTTGGCTTGTTTCCAGAAGGTCCTCTTGTTCTTCGTGGTTATTGAACTTGCTCCGGAGAGATGGAGGGGGTCGTTGTACTTTTTTTTTGGGAGCCTGGGGATTCTCCGGTTATGTTCGAGCTGCTTGCTTTGCATGTGAGAGAAAGAGGGACTCGAGCTAATGGTTGGAAATATAGAGGGCACTTGTTTTTTAATAAAAGATCCCTAGAGAGTAAGGTGGTTTTCTTCACAGGGAGCCCTGTAGAAACAGAAAAAGTCATTGTCAGTTCATCCAATAGTGCCTAATAAGAAGAAAATTCTACAACCCAGAGAATAAGAGCTTTTGAAGGTACAAGAAAATAGATTTTTTGACCTAGACATCAAGTCCCTATTCATTTTTTTTCATTTCATAAAAATGAAGTTTAACACTTGGAAAATATATATGATTATTTTGGACACTGCCAACTCCTATTAAGTTTCATGGGAGATGCTATACGCGAAAACAAGTTAAAAATTGAGAAGGCCAATAAATTAGCAACCAGTGTAACAGATGCTATATAAAAAGAAATATGACTATATGAGTGGTGTTGTGCCTCTTTGGGCTTCGAAAGAATTCTTGAACATCAACTATATATATTAGTTTTTTAAATGCTTTTGGGGCCTATGTACTGGATGAATTCAGATATGATAGGTAGCCTTGCACTAGCAAGTTGAGCAAACAGCATTTGAGTTGCTTTGAGACTACAAATATTTGGAAGCCAAGCCAGGTGAAGTTTGCATTTTCCTTGCTAGCATATGAAACCTTTTTGTTTATATTGGATCGCTCTTTTTTCATATATAAATCAAAATTTTCTCTTGTACCCAATAATTTGTATTTTTCACAATCCAATCCACACTTCTCGAAAACAACAACCAACAATTAAGAAATTCTATTTACAGCATAGCTTCAAACAAAAGTCAGTAAGATTGGCATTACCAAATAGACACAAAGGACCCCCTCATTTTCCTTGTTTAAGTCCCTTTGAAATGAAATTAAAACATAAAACACAAGGTTTTGATAACACTTGCTTAATCACTGAGCCGGAAATAGCAATTTGATATGTCTAAACTTATAAGAAATACACATGTAACATGGATTTAACTGAAATAGAAGTGAACTAAGGCAAAATAGCCATTTTTACCGGACTTACCGTTAAAGTCAAGCCCAATCCAAGCCAGGTGTGTTTCGCACAAAAACAAAAAGGGGAAATTTCATGTATATCCCTCAAAAGTTTCAATATTATATATTTATCCCTCCAGAATCAGTAATTACATATTTATCTTGAAAATTGTAGAAACTCACATATTTGTCCAATCTAACTCTATAACATATCAAAATAGCTTCAACAATAATTCAATAATATTTTTTAAAACATCAAAATTAATTTTATAATATTAATTAATAATATATTGACCATTATGCCCCTTCATTTCTATCTTTTTAGTCCGCCTGAGTTCTCTTCCCTCTAAGACGTCAAACCTCCCGCCTCTCTCTCCAAACGAAGATGGAAAAACTAATGCAGCGAGGGACGACATAAATTTATGAGAGGGGAGACAACGAGGGAAGACGGTGAAAAATCTGTGATTTGGCACGTTTGAAGAGAGAGGCGGGAGGTTTTGCGCCTCTAAAGAGGAGAACACAGGCAGACTAAAGAGACAAAAACAAATGGCATAATAGTCCTTAATTAATATTTGTAAAATAAATTTTGAAGTTTTAAAATATATTATTAATTATTTTTGGCCATATTTGATATGTTATAGAGTTAGATTGGACAAATATGTGAATTTGTATAATTTTCAAGGATAAATATGCAATTATTGATTTTGGAGAGATAAATACGTAAAATTAACAAACTTTTTAGGGATATACATGAACTCCCCAAACAAAAAAGGCAAATAAAAAAAAGCAAAGCATTATTACCGAAAGATACCCAAAAAGGTACAGGTTAATTTTAAAGAAGAAGACACACAGTGACTGAACATAAAAAAAAAAAACAAAGAATAATCCAATCCAGCTAAGTTACCAACACAAATTTAAAACTACAACAAAAGAACTCAAAGGAGGATTTAAAATAGATAAGCGGAGTACGCGGCGAGGAGGGTTACCTTGGAGGTGGTTACCAGAAACGAAATGTACTCCAGCGGAAATAGACATCTCTTCTCTCCTTCCTCGAACCTTTCTCTATGCTACCAACAGAGGTCCAGTCTCCGGTGTCGCCTTGCTCGGACTTCCCGGCGGTGCGACCGCGTAATATCTCGGCGAAAGAGAGGAGCGCGTTAGACGGGAATGGGGATGGATAAGGCTGCGAATTTGTTAAACCCTTTTTTTGTGCTGTTCAAGGGTTTTACTTTTTGCCCTTTTTCTGTCGCCTGTCGGATGCCCTCGGCGAATTGGGTTTTCAGTTTCAAGCCCACCAACCCGGCCCACAAAACCGTATGTTTTGGAGAAACGCCTCGGGAGAACAGAATATTTCTGTTTAGATCCAGACCGTCCGATCAGAATTCGAATATTCGTACGGATTCTGATTAGACGGTCCGGATCTAAACAATAATATATGTTACCATAGGTGTTATGAAATCATTATTTCCCCTTGTGACATTTTTTATGGATGGTTTAGTACTGGAAATTTTTTATGATGGAAACCGAGGAATTGTGTTGTCTGCGACCTCAAAATAGATCTTTTAAGTTACATTAACAAAATTATTGTGCAGGAAAACAGACCATTTAAATTTGCAAATTAAATGTTTGAACAGTTAATCATCGTGTCAGATTGCTGCCACCATTACTTTTGAACAGGTAGCACCAATATAGGAACAACCGAACAAGAAACATTTATTTCTTAGAAAAATGAAGTAACCCATCACTTGAAAGAGTAATGAAAATAAAATAAAAAATACAAGTACATCAAAATGTTCCAATCTGAAATAAGCTTTTATGAAAACCATCTGATATTTTAGAGAGCTTCTAGCAAAACAGAATGATCTTTAATTACTCACAAAACTATATCTAATGTACTGATATCACCAAAAGATATGAAGACTCAGAGAAGAGAAACCAAAGCAAAAGCAGAAATTAATGATCCTGCAAAATTATCCAGACAAGTATTTACCACTTGATTTAAAACAACAGAATGAACCACAGAACACAAACGGACAAACATGTCCAATACTTAATTATTATGAATGTATCACCTAATAAACAGCAAACTTGAAGGCATTATGCACCATAACACATCAGCTGAGTACAAAGTCACTAGATTCTCAGGGAATTCATGGATGAAAAATTCAACAGTCAGCAAAATTTCTCAGCCATGAGAAGTTTTTGCAACAGGAGGGAACTTCACCAACAAAAGTGAAGGCTTGATATGACAAAAACCAAATGAAAATGAATTTTCATTTTACGATTTTGAATTCTTCACCATCTGGTTTACATCCAACTCGACCGCCAGAACATCTCTGTCGTACTTGATAGCAGAATGACTGCTTTGGATAAGAGAAAATTTATTTATATTCATTACATGGAATGTCTGTAAAAGTTCATACTGCAAAATTTCTGTAGTTCTACTGTTCAGCATTCATGAAAATGTAGTAGATGGAGTAATTTCATTGACAGATATTAAATAGTGAAAGATGCAGATCAACCAAAAACTATAGCCCAGAACCAGACTTAAGCAAGAATTATTTTACCATACTTTTGTACTGTTTTGTTCCCTTTGGCTAAACATCAGGAATTTCAACAGTACCTTACAATTTTGGCAAATATATGTTTGTTCATTGATTTAATTTTGGTAGCTTTGCTGTATTGGATGCTTAAGCACAATTTAGTACCACAACATTGCATTGCAATAATGATGCATACATTCATGAAATAGCAGTTTCCAAAAGAAAGAGTACCTGTTCTCAACAGGACCATGATCAACAGCTGATCGCAAAGCATAGATAACTCGGCCAATAATGTTGGTCATGGGAACAGGTCCAAAAAGACGGCTGTCTCTTGCTTCCTGTCACACAAATTATTTTATTTCACCATTACATTTGTCAAATAAATTGACATGAATAGGACCAAGGTTCAGCTTCCTTGTAATTGAGCATGAAAAATAACATTTGATTGAGGCACCCGACTTTTAAGGAACAAAACTGGCTCTTCTTTTTGATCCAACCTAGACCCATGAACATCACAAGGAAATACTACTTGTAATAGTTTAAAATTAAGGGTTCGCTGGCATGTCAATCAATGCAGAAAACATTTCAGAGATTTGAATTGAGAAATAGCCCAGCACTCTCTTTGTATAATGAGCATCTTACATATAACACTGCTAAAATGATTAACATGTACTGACATCCCTAACAAAATTATAACCTGTACAATAATTTTCATTTGTCTATCCTGGTTTTATTAGAATAATAATACAAGCATTCACCATTTTAGAAATTTCACATGCATTAGAATGTGTTCAGTTTAAGGAATAATGTTGTCAAACACTAGAAATCAGGGGTACCAGTTTTGTTTTTTATAATTGCAGGATAGACAACAAAATACCCTGCAAATGTTATCATACAAACCCAACAATTCAAATCCAGCCTCACAACATATTCCCAATGTCTTAAAATTCCTTATTAATCATCACACTTCTCTCTTAACAAACAAAAACTTAGGAGAAATAAAATGTATCTAGGTGATATTTTCCATTGTTCAGAATATGGAAATTAAATCTCATCTTGAAGGGGTATGCATAATTTTCAGAGGCCTCAAGTCAAGTGAAAATTACTACTACTAGAAGGCACTTTTGCAAATTTCACCCAACATTTCTTTTCATATATCATGAGAACTCCCAGCATGTCACATTTTTGCATGAGACAGCTATCTTTTCCAAATCAGTGCAGTTGATATCAGTATTTAGTACTGTAGATGCATTCATTGAGTATTTGGAAGTTTTGCTACTACCTCTAGTGAGATTATATCAAAGCTAGACGATTGAGATGTTATGATCATTGATAGTGGGAACAGGTCATTAAGTGATTCTAAAGATTTACTAGGAAAGAACATGCTGCAATTTAGTCAAAAAAAAATCCCAATTAACAACTGTTGAGTGTTATTCACAATCCCCAAAATTGATGGGTGTCCCATGCATACATCACAAAAGATGTAATTTGCAAAAGGGTGAAGATAAGATGTACCTTAGGCTTCAGAGAAGTGTTGTCTGACAATACCCAACATTGGTCCTTGTCTAGTACAAATGGTTCCTCTTTCTCATTAGAAGACACCATCTCATAGCCTTCAGTTGCCGCCAATCTTCTCACAATGTAGTGCGAATTTTCTGGATCTTTTATTAGTACCACATCTCCAACAAATACTTGCCTACAGAAGGAATGCAGACAAAAAAAAAAATCTTCAGTTGGTTAACAAGTCAGAATCCCAATTGGAAAAGAGAGTGAAATCAAGCAAGGATTAAAACCACACATTTCAGAAACACAGTTTGCAGTACCCTTGTCAAAACTGAGCATAACAAAAGGAAAATGAGATAAGGAATCAATGTACGTGGGCTTAGGAACAGGCAATTTTCTAACAAGAAGAGTGCCTCCAGCAGAGATTGTAGGTGACATCTCTTCCCCCTTTGTCCAGTATGTAAATGTTAGCCTCCCTTGCATAAAGTTTTTCACTATTGCATCACTCAGCTCTCTGGCATTGATCTGACCAACATTGTACTTCTGCATATTTTACAATAATACCATCTGTCAATTTCAAAAGCTAGACATATACTTCAAAACTGGGATAATGATATAAAATAAGAACTAGGGGTTTAGTTGCACAGGTAAAGCTTAAATCAAGCTTTGGTGAGGGTTGACTGGGGTAATATAGGAAACACTGAAAACCTGTGAAAAAAGCAAGTTGGTGTTGTTTAAGTGTTTTGATGCTGATAAGGACAAGTACACTCAAGCGGAACAACAGCACACAAGCTAATTACTCGTAATAAACAAAAGCAATATCTGGAACTTAAGTAGCAAGGATAAGAGGGATCATTTTTCGAAAAAGCAGAAGTGCAGAAATGAGAAAGAGAAACTGGAAGATACCTTTTCAAACAAATAAGTCCAACTATGTAAATTAAAAATATAATTAATAATATTCCTTAATTTTTATTGTTTGTTAGAATATTTGCCCAAATATCACAAAACCTATTTTACAAATAGTTGAAGGACAATTTTTTTCCTTTACTTCTAAGGACACCAAGGAAGTGGTTTGGGAGGGTCCAAGATGAATGCTTCGTGTCTGAAACACTTTACAATGCAAAGGATTAGAACTTGGTCAGCAATCATGTGCTAAGCTGGTAATTGGAATTTCAGAAGGGTTTTGATATAAACCTTTTTTTCTTGGAAAGCACCTGTGATAAGATGGCCTTGTGATTTTATTGTTATTTTAATGTCGGATAACTCTTTTTTTCACTTGGTTGCTATTTTATTGTTGGATAAGGAGGGCACTGAATTTCTCATAGACAACAGCACTAAATTACATAAATAACTCTTTTTTTCTCCAATTCGTAGTAAATCTGTAAATGGGATTTGGGCTCTAATTACTTAAAATCGTGCTCTAATTAAAATCGTAGTTAATGGGATTCGTAGTAAATTACTTAAAATCGTAGTAAATGGGATTCGTGATCTAATTAAACTCGAATAGATCAACCGACCTACCTTCAAACAAAAATTCCCTATAATCAGCCCAATAATAACACAAAAACGAAGCTAAAATCCGCAATAAAAAGAACTAAAACCTCGTACGAGAGAAATCAACCAACACTGATTTGACAACACAAAAGATGAATCAGAGAGAGAAATGGAGAGGAGGAGAAAAACCTTCAATCCTTGGAAGAGGGAGTAGTCGAGTTTGATGGCGGCGTAACGGACCCAAGTCGAGAGAGAAACCATTTCAGTGGAAAGGTTCGGTTCCCGAGCTTGATAATTGCATACACCACTCGCACGATCTCTCCTCCCTCTCGCAGTCGCAGATCAAAGAGGAGGCCTCGAGCTCGAAGCCTAAAACCCCGATTTGGTGCTGTGTTGAGCGAGACAGCAAGAATTCATATCACCTGAAGTAACTCAAATTTGAATTTAGATCCGGACCGTCAGATATGCTTTGGCACCAATATTAAAGGGACCCTGAGCATTCCCACACCGGTCGGATTAGCCCGGATTCTGATCGGACGGATCTGAACTAAACTCAAAATTTTAGTTACTGGAGAGGACAGGTTTCAGAGATCAAGGTTTTTTGTCCGGAGAGCCGAGGTGCTAGTGCCGAATGCACCAGAGACCGTGGTACAATCCTGACCAGGGATCACAGATTTCACTGGGCTTAGTTGGGCCGGGCTTTAGTAGGTTGACCTCAGAATTTTAGAAATTTCCGATCTCTGATGAATCCAATCATTTCAATTTCAGAAGATTTTGTTTTTGTAAATATTTTATCACTTTTAGTAAATATAAAAAATGCTGCATATATTAGGATAGAATTTTCTACCATCATTTCAACAAAATAATTTGACTAATTTTTTATTTTAATTACTCAAATTCTTCCTTAAAATAATATGATCCAATCATCTGCCTCAAGAACTCTTTGTACTATTTGTACTGTTTTGGGGAAATTGTGATGTAAATTAAAGAGACACGTATGTTGATTTGGATTCTAAAATTTTGGTTTGGAGGGACGCGTATGTGGAAAACAAAAAGTTTCTTTTTTGGGAAAGAGAGATGTAAATTAAAGAGATTGAAGCAGGGGTCGTAGACTCGTAGTCAAGGAGGCATGGATGATGGAAGTGCCTTTATTGACTGGTCAATGGTCAATGGTCAATTATTAATTACCTTGTGTATTTAGGATAGATACTTAGATTTAGTCATAAGTATTTTAAAAAGAGAACAGCTTGGGTCCGATGCTCATCGGACTCAAATTTGGGTCCGATGGGTTTCGGGACCGTCCGAGACTTCAAGATTTGTGCGCACGAATTTTAAAATAGATGCGAAAGTTGCGGACGCAAATCTTAAAGCAGATCAGACGGTCATCGAACCCATCGAACTCACTTTGAGTCCGATGGGCATTGGACCCAAATTGGTTCCTTTTAAAAATGCCTTTCCTTTTCAACTAAACATGCCTTTTATTTTCAACTAGATGTGCTTTTCCCATGCAAGTGATGTGTTTACGTGTAAAGTATAAAATTTCGAATTTATTTAGTATAATTTTTTTTTTTTTTTTGATAAAAAAGCCTAAGCTCATTTCATTCATGAAATAGTTAACTTATAACCATTGAGTTCAAGACCTTATGTCAGCAAAATAACAGTCCCTGACAGACACAATCATGAGCTGTGACTCAGCTAGAAACCACCACAAACCAAAATAGAGATTAACAAATTAAGTTCATCAGCAGATTAACTACGTACTACTGGCTTTAACAAAAAACCAGTAAAGAAGTCTCAGTTATTCTGAAAGCTAAGCCACTCAATGGAACTGAGGGTAATATTAGTAACTACAAAATTTGGCTCTGTAGCTAGCATCCATCTTCTAAGGGTCTTCTTCTTCGTATGGCACCATCTGATTCTCTGTTTCCTTCACCATATTGTGATCTTCTGCTACATCATGTGAGTGCCAGCTAGTAAGAGGTAGAACATCAATGTCCACTGGAAGTCACAAAGCTGTTGAAGCAGTCACTTTCTGTTTCACCTTACTTGTCCAATAATGCATCAGGGAGATAATAAGTAATATAATTTGTCTAACTTATTTCCTCTTACTAGTGTCAAAACAAAGTTCATTGCGATGTTTCCATTTTAGTATAAATTTTAATTAATTTTAGTATAAGCGGTCAAAAGATGATGTTTTAATTAATTTTAATATATTCATTTTTTATAATTTTTTTACCACTAGACTTTATACTAATGAACTCAAAATTTTATAAATTTTACATAACGCATCAATGACGAACTAGATCGATTATATGATTTGAAATTTTTTTTTTTTTTTTTTTTTGAAAAAAAAATGTAGGAGTCTAGCCCCCAGATTCCATTGATAATGACACCAGTGGTGTCGAAGTTACAAAAGTGAAAATAAAAATAAAAAAGCAGTAAATAATGAAAGCAATAAGAAAAGCAAAAAAGAAATAAAACAAACCGGCTATGCTAACATGCATCCCTTCAATCTGAGAACAGAAGTAACCAGTATGGCTACTATCTCGCTCTGTTATTCCAAACCATTTTTCAGTTTCGTGAGCAATTTCTATCGCCAACAGCGCCTCTGTTTTGTTGACTTCCTGAAAGATTTTTGTGCATCTTTCTCGCTAGAGTGGAAAAAACGTGCCGTGCCGTGACTAACACGCCGTGACTTTGGTCTGGTGCCATGCCGTAAGTAACCAAGTTAATTTTTCACGTGTTGTGCCGTGCCGTGACCAAAATGTCAAGGGGTGGTCATGGCACGCGAATGGTCACGCCACGTGAGTCACGTCGTGCCTAAACGTGTTGTGACCATACGTGACTCGTGTGATCATTTAATCATAATTTATGTTAGTTTATTCAAGATTCACCATTAAATCAATATCTGATTGTTCTAATTACACATGACTCGCGTGACTACGTGTCGTGCCGTGCTGTGACTAAATTTTTCACATCCCATGCCATGCCTCCCAAAGTTTCAAAAGATGAGCACGGCATGCGAATGGTCACGACACGGGACACACAAATGGTCACGTAACTGACATGCGTGCCGTGTCGTTCCGTGACAGAGCCGGCTCCGCCGTGCCATTTTTCCCACTCTATTTCTCGCCATATGACAAAGCATATTATCAGTGTTATCTGCTTTGGCAGCAGTTGTTTTTCTTTATGCATGAGACATTTGTAGTTGAGTGTAATATTTGTTGCTGATCCCTCCATGCTGCAATTTGCCTTCTCATCTGCATTCTTATTTTTCTGTTGGTCTGACAGTCTGCAAATAGGTGTTTTGTTGTTTCTTCTTGTTGCCTACACATGTGACACATATTGGCCATTTGCCAACCCCTCTTTATGAGATTATCAACCGTTAGAAGTTGTATCAACCCAGGGACGAGATTCAATCATTTCATAAAATGATTTGACCATAAATTGCTCATTTTTGTTCCACCTCCATCACGGTGCATCTTGGTGATCTTGTGTTGGTATGAAATTCTGGATTTCTGACATCATACTTACTCTTTCTTGCTCAGCTCATTCTGGCATTGTAGAAGGTATCCCTATGTCCCAGTTTCCCTGATTGTACGTCTAAGAAACCGTTATACGACAATTTTGAACATACTGGTAAAGCTCTGAGTATTTATATTTGAAAGAGTTTTGCAACCAAACTCGATCGATTAACCTCCAATCAAACTCGATTCAAACTTGAACAACATACAATCTGAAATGGCTCCAAAGTAGATGACAATTCAAGATGATATGAAGTATGAACTTCAATCAATTAGATTTCAAAACAATCATGATTTAAAATTTCCGACTCGTTTTTTTTTATTTAATATCTTAAGACATGTGCATGGTTGTAAACACTTTTATTTAATACAATATTGATAGTCTCTACCAAGCCTTTCAAAAAAAAAAAAAATTCCGACTCAAATAACTCACTTGAAACTCAGCCTTACTTGATCCAAAATGACTTAAAAAAAAAATGGCTTAAATTCCAAAGTCTAATTTTACTGAATGCAACTCAAGTCCGAATTGGACTCGAAATATTTGATTATCTAATTACATGGGTCCAAGACCATACATTGCGGTTAGTATATACGTAATTAGTGTAATTAAAATTAAATCAAATGATTCGGATGAATACAAAATTAAAACTCTTAAAATGTATCTGGGTCATAGTTCGGAGAATATCAAATATCTAACATTATTAAAAGGTAGTTGGCTAATTGGCTACTTGGCTACTTGGCTTATTGCTCCAATAATTGGCCGGAGAAACACATATTTTTTTCCCAGTGGAGAAAATAAGATGCCTGATATTATAAATAAAATGGATAAAGGGCAGTTTTTTTTTTTGTTTTTTCCACCAAAAGGTTTGATATCTCACTCCATCTACTCCACCTACTTCCCTTAAGTTCTCTTTTTTGAAAGGCTTGGCGGTGGCTGCCAAGATCATCCTTCTTAGTTCTCTCTCAACAAAAATATCATTTTCAGATCCCAGACAACATTTTATATTTTATTTCTTGATACTTTTTTCATTCATAGCTGCATCTACAATATGGAGTATGAAGAGGGAATCTGAATTCTTTTTTAAATCAGTAAACTGAAGGACTTACTAATTTTCATCAACCATATAAAAAGGAGTACAAACTACAAAGAGTTCTTGAGTCAGATGATTGGGTCATGGTTTTTTGAGGCAGAATTTAGCTGCTAAAATAAAATATGAATTAGTAATTTTTTTTTTTAAATGATGATAGTAAAGATGACACCACACACATAGCAACTCTCTTTGTCCTGCTATTTGCAATTTGATCTACCATTGTCTGATGTAAATTGTAGATCGATAAAGCGGGTCAAATTCTGTCCTAAGATATGCAGCTATGAAGGAAAAAAGTATCAAGAAATTAATGTAGAAAGTTGGCTGGAATTGGAAAATGGTATTTGTTTTGTTGAGAGGGAACTAAGGAGAAAGGGAAGTAGATGCAGTGAGATGTCAGACCTTTTGGTAGAAAAGAAAAAATTAAAGATGTCCCAAGGTAAACACTAAGTATTTAAGCAGGAATTTTAGTATAAAATTTATACTTCCTCTATTAAGTGTAAACTGTATATAAATTTAGCTATATTAACTGCTTGATTTTTTTTTTACAAATGATAATTCTGTACAAGTTTGTTTCGTTAAATATGAACCCTACACAAATTAATGTTTTCAACGGCAAATTCTGTATAAATTCAAATCTAAGATCAGACTACAAGAGTTAAAAAAACAATTAAAAATGTGCAATATATAAGGCCATATACATGCGACAGCCATTTTCTCCAAGCAACAGCCATTTTTTCCAATCCTATTATACTTGAATGAAAATGAACAATGTAATTATTTTGAGTACAGAGCAGTACAAATCCAAGAATTAGAAACTCTTCATTCTGAAAATTAAATACCAGAACTAATTAAAGCCGTCGCCTCCCTGATTCCATATCAAAGATAGCTTGTTGCGCAAAACTATATGACATGCTACTATCTCTTGTATATATATCGACTGAATCGCCAAGCAAGCTCTCAGTCTCCTCTACATGGTTCTCTTCATTTGATGATTTCTTTTGAAATTTACTCGCCTTTTCTAAAGTGTCAGCAACTTCTCTCATTGTAGGTCTTTCTTCTCTGTTCATGTTCAGACAATGCATGACTAAATCTCCAATCTCTTCAAGCACCTCTAGTTTAATTTCATCCCTTACTTGACCATCCAAAATTTCTATGAACCTCCCCTCCTTCTTGGCCACACAAAAACTTGATGCCAAACTCCTATCCTCCTCTGGTCCTTCAAAAAAAAGTGCTTTCTTTCTTGTAAGAAGCTCTAATATAATAACAGCAAAGCTATAGACATCACTTTTGTCAGTGAGCTGACAAGTTAACAAATACTCAGGATCCAAGTAACCACAGGTCCCCTGCACCAAGGTAGCAATTTCGGCTTCATCATTTGGTGCAAGTTTTGATGCACCAAAATCAGAAACCTTTGCTACAAAATTATCATCGAGCAAAATATTAGCAGTTTTCACGTCGCCATGAAGAATAGGGGGTGAAGCAGAGGAGTGCATGTAGGCAAGCGCATCTGCCGACTCAGCAGCAATTCTTAGTCGTTCATGTAAAGGAATAGGAGCATTGATATTATTTTTATGGATGTAGTGATAAAGAGTTCCATTAGAGATGTATTCATAAACGAGCATTGGGACTTCAACCTCCAAACAACAACCCAAGAGCTTGACAACATTTTTGTGGTTGATTTGTGCCAGGATCAGCATCTCTTTTGCAAACTCTTTGGTCTCTTGTTCTTCCATTAATTTTGACCTTTTTATTGCCGCGACAGTGCCATCCTCCAAAATGCCTTTGTAGACGATTCCGTGGCCCCCACGTCCCAGCACCCGATCTTCTGAGAACTTGTTGGTTGCCTTCTCAAGCTCTTCTTTTGTATAAATTTTGAATGTGGTGGTTCTGAAAGTACTCATCTGCTGTCGCAGTAGAACACCTCCATTCTGCTCAAAAAACTGTTGTCTTGTTCTGATGAGCCTCCTCTTTTGCATTCCTAGATACATCCAGAAACCGGCAAATGCAACTAAGAAAACACCCACACTTGCACCTGCAAATTTTCAGCATAAGGTCTGTCAGTTTCAATATAAAATTTGTTTTTTTATTTTATATTGTTGTACCTCATAACAAGGAATTTTTTATTTAGAAAGAAACTTCATATTCACAACTAGCTGGATTTATACAGATTGCATCCAAAATTAATAGAATGTATGCAAATATACAGATTGTATTGGAGGTCAAACATTACAGAAAGTAAAATTGAGTACCAAATGTGAAACCTTGTACTGGTACATCATTAGTCATAATGGAAAGTAATTTGGTAAAAAAAAAATTTGTCTAAACTATTTCTAAGATTAAAGCCGGTGTATAAAACTAAAAGAACGTACCAGTAACTATTTTAAGTGCTAATGTGAAATTGTCTTTTTTGCGACAACCATCCTTCGTAGCGTTGCCTTCAGTCCCACGTGGACAGGTACAGTTGTAGCCCCCAATTGTGTTTGTACAATCACCGTAGCATGGATATTCATTTTTCAATTCACACTCATTTATATCTGTGAAGCAAAATCAAGATAATTAAACAAAAGGACAAAGAAAAAAATCAACAACCAGCACAATGCACATAAACATAAAGAATTCTTCTCATAAAAAAAGTAAAAACAATTCACTCGAACAAGATACTGCTGAGTGTTCCAACTAATTAGAAGATATTAAGAATTGGCCATTGTTTCGTACATCTCCCAATTTTGTTAAGCCAACAAATTGTAAAACATTTTGTACATATATATGACCGAATCTGTTTCTTATTGAAGTTCAGATACTTAATTGCACAAATCAAAGTTCTTGGTCCACCTATTGGTATATAGACTTATAAGGTTTATCATAAGAACAATGCGAAATTTTTTAATTTTAGGGTTCAGATTGCAAATAGTATAAATTTAGTTATCAATTGGTTTTGTACTCAACTAATTTAACAGTAAAAGAGCAATTAACTTCAATTTCAATCTGACAATGTAATCAGAAGGATAAAAATAATAATATTACCTTGACATCCTTCAGTAATGTACGGATTGCCCTGGTATCCCTTTTTACAATTGCAAAGATAACCAGCACCATTATCAGAATTGTAGCAATCGTGATTCAAACTCCGGCACGCAAAATCGGTCATATTACGGTTTGCGTAACTACAATTTCCTACATTTCTTACAGCCCAATCCATCCCTACCTGGACCTTGAAATCACTGGTCCTTGTTAGGTATGAGTTGTCAAAATGGAACCAATTTGAATCCGCGAGAAAAACATACGAACAATTTGTGGTATTGGCAAATAGTATTGGGTCAGTGCCATTTCTAGAACTCGCAAAATTCTGTAAAGATGCTTCATAGAAAGTGAGTCCATTTGGAATAGAGCTCTGACAGCAACCAACTCCAGTGCATGAACCGTTGGTGCTACCCAATGAATATTGAGACGGCCGACAAGCCGAAACGCATCCGCTAACGTAATAACCATCACCATCCACAAAATATCCTTGGTTGGGACATCCAATAGCATAGAAGTTGTTGCTGACTGAAAGGACGAACGGCCGGGCCGTACCGTAAGATATGTACGTAGAGGCGCTAGTGCCGGATATATAATCACCACTAGAGTTGTAACAAGCACGTTTCGCTGTAACCAATATATGCAACTGGCCTCTTGGTGAAATGTCTGTTATTTCACGGTCGTCGCCCGAAATGAAGAGCCTAGGTGGGTTATAGGATTCATTGCACACAAGGCTGAAATCTTGGCTGGAATCTTCTCTGAAGCAGTTAGGCTCGAAGCCGAACGGGTATGGTACTGTAATGTTCCCGCATTTGTTTCTGCAACCCGGTAAAGAAACCGGTGGAGAAATCTGTGATGCGGCTCGCGTGAACGGTACAACAGTGAGTAGAGGAAGAAGAAAGTGTAGTAGGAAGTAAGGAGGAGCCATTGATGGTATGAGATGAAGTAGCTTGATTAGTGAATTTGTAATAAAAGAATAGGATCAAGTTTGACGCGGTTTGTTAGATATGAAATAAAATAAGAAATTTGTATCAGTGTGTAAGTGGGTTGCAATGTTGGATCCGCCTTTTTAGGCTGTGGTCTCTGTGTGTGTATACATATTGCTGTTGGTTAGTTAATGAAGTATGACCCCGTCAAATTGACTTGTTTGAATTGAAATATGCTGAAATCCATCGTTCGTGAACAGTATTTCTGAAATATTTGAAATTTCAAATTCACCCGTTCAACTTTCTCTATGCACGCATCTCGAAACGGTTAATTTTTCTGTGCACACATCTAAAAATAGCTTGACGGTTGGATTGAAAAAAACAGAGATTTCAGAAACACTGTTCACGAATGAGAATTTCAGCAGATTCGTTTCCGACTTGTTTACGCTATTGCATAAAATCTTATTTGAAAAATTATCTTTAATAGATAATTAATGGATTTCTTGACGCTTTTAATTATATTAATGAAGTATGACCCCGTCTCATGGTTTGTAAATTAATTAATAAATAAAATAAGAGGATGTCTATAGTACAGTAAATTGATTTTGGCTGTAGTACAGCAAAATTAAATTAAATTGTGATCGTTCATTTTATATTTCAAATGGTGTAGATTAAATCGTCAATTGAACTCTCCGTTTGACTCCGTGCACAGATTGTACGCTAAAAAGGGTATAATAGTCCTTTGTGCAAAAATATTACTTTCGTCTTTCTCTCTTCGTCTTTCCCTCCAGTTCCCATACCCGTGCAGCGCAGTGCCGGTGAACCAGAAGGAGTTCCCCATCACCGCCGCTATGACTCCGCTCTGTTGTTCCGTCGGGGATAGGAGGGGTGGCGGTTATAGGTTTTTTCTATTCAAGTACTGATAGAAGAAGAA
>JAJGRW010000152.1:195197-228806 GCA_025461045.1 Carex parvula
ACAGTTTCTATCATCTCCAATGAAACAGTGACTAATCTATACCAAAAAAAGGAGGAAAGAAATAATTAAAAGAAAAAAACCTATGCACCACAAATTGCTTAGGTGACTAATCTATTATTGATGCATAGCTCTAGATATGCCAGATGAAATTGCTTAGGTGTGCTTCTCATTATCAACTATTTTATTCAATTATTGACAAGAAAATATTGACATTTGATACCGACAATTAGATTAAATTTATAATTAGTAGTTTTTTTTGTTCACTAATGACGCCCTTCTAAGCATAATTTTATGAAATTATGAATAATTAAAAGTAATTTATAAATTATTATTGACTAATGATGTGATGACATACTATTAATTAAGGGCAACCTTAAACCAATAATTGCAGAAACTTTCCTTATTTAAACCTTAAACTCGTATCTATCAATTCTTTTTGTCATTTTCTATGATAACTTATTCGAATAATTAAATTGAGCAGGAAAACAATCACACAAGAGAAATAAAATGATCATCATCCATGACGACAAATTAAAAGAGGACATATATGTATTGTCATCATCATTCTTTTTTAATTTGTTTTTTTTTTATAAATCTCCCTTTTTAGAGGATGAACTCTTCTGTTATTCCAATAGAAAAATAGAGTTCTAACCATTCAAAAATTTTCATTCTGTATCTTGATAAATAAACTTTTTTCATGCACGAATCTCAATGAATTTGATAGCTGGGATCGGAAAAGCAGGACCCTGCTTTTCCATTGGAATAACAATAGAGTCGTATCTCCTTTTTAGGAGATCCAACTCTGCTAAGAAAAGCAGAGTTTTGCTTTTCCGATCCCAACCATTCAAAATTTTTGATTCGCATATCTCGATAAAGAAATTTTTTCATGCACAAATCTCAACAAATTTGAATGTTGGGATTGGAAAAGCAAAACCTTAGAGAAAAATAGCAGAGCCGGATCCTTTTTAGGTACAACCTACAGGCGTGCTGCATTAATTACGAAATTGGTATCAAATCATGTGTCTGTCTAAATTCTGTATTATCTGTAGTGAAGTGGGACAGGTTATATTATCGGTTCAATATAAATAATATTAAATTGAATAATAATTACATTTACGAAATGAATGATAATGTATTATACTGAATAATAAATACGTATGTCAGTTGGTTGGGTCGAAACTCGAAATTGGTTCAAAGTCCTTTTTCTGTTGAATTTTCTATTATAATTCTTTATTTTTTTTTTTCAATTCAGTGTTTGATCAAATTCTATGCAAATAAAGTCTATGATACATATGATATTCAAAGCCTCTAAAATAAATAATAATACTATGTAAGAATCAGTTTTTAGTCTAGCGGCAAAAATAATTTTTTCTGTGTGAGAGGTCGCATGTTCAAAATTCGCAAAAGACAATCTTTTACGAATATTAAACAGTTAAATGGCTTGACTTCCAACTTTTACTTAAAAAAAAAATACTGTTAAGTATTAAATTACCTACTAATAAAGGATTTACATGTGATAGATTACCTTCCAAGTGATGATAGTAACAACATATCATCTCTCTAAAAATAATATTACCATGAAATTAAAGCATGCCAACATACATAGCTTACTTGTGGATAGATTATTAAATTAATAAATGACAAAATTATTGATGCATAGGTCTAGATATGCCAGATGAAATTGCTTAGGTGTGCTTCTCATTATCAACTATTTTATTCAATTATTGACAACAAAATATTGACATTTGATACCGACAATTAGATTAAATTTATAATTAGTAGTTTTTTTTTGTTCACTCATGACAGACGCCCTTCTAAGAGTAATTTATAAATTATTATTGACTAATGATGTGATGACATACTATTAATTAAGGGCAACCTTAAACCAATAATTGCAGAAACTTTCCTTATTTAAGTACCAATTAGACACAATTTTGTGTTGACTAGGAAATACCAAAATATTGGAATTCTTGTCGCTTGCGGAAAACAGCACTGTATATAAAGAGTGAGGCTACGGTACTATGCATAGCACCAATTGGGTCTGTGTTACGGCTCAAAATTTGACTTTTCAAAATTCTAACGGTCGATCCGAACCGTTCAACATGATTATAAAATGAATATGTACTTGCAAACCAAATTTTACATTTTTTTGAATTTTTTTACTATTTTTTCGAAAATCACTTGATCTGAACATTCTGGACCATCCAAAAACAGCCTATCTGAAAAAATAGTAAAAAAAATTCAAAAAAATGTAAAATTTGATTTGCAAGTACATATTCATTTTATAATCATGTTGAACGGTTCGGATCGACCGTTAGAATTTTAAAAAGTCAAATTTTAAGCCTTAGCACGGACCCCATCCGTACTATGCATAGCACCGTAGCCTCGCTCATAAATGAAACCAGAGAAAGAGACGGGTCTGTTTAGAGTTTGGATCTTCTGTGCCAATCAAATACCAACCAAACAGTATAGCGGATCATCAAAAGCATGTATGCATAGTGACAAATGAATTGTTCGGGTTTGGTTCGGGAATAATTCGGATATAATTCAAGAATAATTCGGAATTATCCGGACCAGAGATCTCAGTCCTATAAGGAAGCAAAAAAAATAAAAATAAAAGTTCTGGAAAAAATTTGAGAAAAATTTGCGAATAATTCGAAAATTCGGAAAAAGTTTGTAAAATTCACGAATTATTCGGAAAGTTCGGTCAATTATATAATTCGGCGTTCGGTTCATCATCACAAAAAAAAAATTCGCTAATAATTCACGAATCTTGTGACTATGCATGTATAAAGTATGTTAGTCATTTTATTTTTATCTTCTTTTGGGGTTCAGATAATAATTACAAAGTATTCTTCCTCACTGTCACTGGCAGTGGCAACCATCAGTTTACACCTCTTCTTCTTAACTGGCGTTGATATTTTGAGATCCCAAATTGGTCTCTTCCTCTTCCTCTTCCTCTTCCTCATCTTCCATTCATTTATTCAGCACTAGACTTTCTCTTTTGGACCCACCTTGTTGGGATAATAACTTGTTGCCTGGGTGGTACCTGTTGAATTTTAAGATGCGGAAATACAGAGAGTATTTTTTGGTATATTGATTGATCTCATATTTATTACAAGTGTTACATGGGTATTTATATAAAGCTTCTAACGGTAATATTACTCTATTCTAACGGTAAGAAAAAGTGAGAGTTATTTATTAGCTCTCTACAGTATAGCCAATTATATTTTATTCTAATTCCTAATTAATTAATTAATTAAATCATATTTCTCAACACTCCCCCTCAAGTTGGGCGTGTAGATGTCAATTAGCCCTAACTTGCGATTATTTTCTTCAAAAGGTCTCGGGTCTAATCCTTTTGTAAATATATCCGCCAATTGTTCTTCACTTCGTACAAACGGCGTTTCAATTTTCTTTGCTTGAATTTTTTCTCTAATAAAGTGGCAATCCACCTCAATGTGTTTCGTCCGTTCGTGAAATACGGGATTGGAGGCTATGTGTCGTGCCGCTTGATTGTCACAAAACATTTTCATCGGATTGTTTTGTGTGATTCCGATGTCCATTAGGAGTTGCTTGATCCAAGTTAACTCGCTTGCGGTTGATGCCATGACTCGATATTCCGCTTCGGCACTTGATCGAGCCACAACATTTTATTTCTTGCTTTTCCATGTGACTAAGTTACCGCCTACAAATGTGCAAAAACCGGTTGTCGATTTTCTATCGAAGCTTCCGGCCCAATCTGCATCGGAATAGCCACATGTATCATTAGATTTATTATTTTTCATTAAAATTCCCTTTCCGGGTGTCCCTTTTAAATATCTTAAAATTCTATTTATAGCCTCTAAATGTGGTGTTCTCGGTGAGTGCATGAATTTACTAATTTGGCTTACGGAAAAAGAAATATCCGGACGTGTAACCGTGAGATAAATTAATTTTCCTACAAGCCTTTGAAATTGATTTATATCTTCTAATGGTTCACCATCCTCGCTATTTAATTTGCATTTATTATCTATTGGGGTAGAGGCCGGCTTACATCCTATTTTACCGGTTTCTTTTAATAAGTCAAGTGTATATTTTCTTTGTGAAATAAAGAAACCTTTTCGTGACCATGCTATTTCTATTCCTAAAAAATATTTTAGATATCCGAGGTCTTTAATTTCAAATTTTTCCCTCAATTGTTTTTTAACTTTTTGAATTGCTTGATAATCATTCCCGGTGATTATAATGTCATCTACATAAACCAAAATTAAGTTTGTTGATTTACCATCATTTTTGGTGAATAAAGAGTGGTCGGCACTACTTACTTTGAAATTACAAGTTAATAAAAATGAGCTTAGTTTGCCATACCATGCTCGTGGAGATTGCTTCAATCCGTAGATTGATTTATTTAGCCTACAAACTAAATTAGAATTGGTTTCCAATTTATGACCGGGTGGTAGTGTCATGTACACCTCCTCTTCAAGTGTTCCTTGAAGAAAAACATTTTTTACGTCCATTTGGTAAAGGTCCCACCCATTATTTACGGCAATAGAGAGTAAAATTCTCACGGTATTCATTTTGGCTACCGGTGCAAAAGTTTCATGGTAATCTATACCGTAGGTTTGAGTGTATCATTTGGCTACCAATCTTGCCTTATACCGTTCTATGGTACCATCACTATTGTATTTGGTTTTGTAAACCCATTTACAATCAACGGGTTTTTTATTTTTTGGTAATGGAACAATTACCCAAGTTTCATTTTTTTCTAGAGCTTGTAGCTCTTCTTTCATGGCTTTACACCAATTTGGGGTTTGAATAGCCTCTTGAAAATTTTTTGGTTCTACTTCTTTTTGAAGTGATATGATAAAAGCCTTATGTTGAGATGAAATATGTTCGTACGAGACATAATTTTGTATAGGATATTGTACCGTATAGGTTACATAATCTCTAAGTCGTGTAGAGGATTGATGTACTCTTGATGACCTTCTTACTAAATTTTCTTCTATCTCATTATCATTGTTATTATGGTTATTTTCTTGTATTTCTTCTATTTGGTTGTTAATCTCAATTTCATGATGTTCATGATGTGAGGGTTCTAGATCAAATATTAGAGGTATTTGAGGTCTTACCGAATTATTTTGGTCATTGGTAGAAATTTTTTTTAATTCTTCATTTTCTTTGAAGTATGGTTTATCCTCACAAAAAATGACATCCCTAGATATAAATAATTTTTTGTTGATAGGATCATAACATTTATAACCCTTTTTATATGTTGAATATCCCAAAAAAATAGTTTTTGTTGATACAAAATCCAACTTGTCATTTCTTTTAATTTTAACAAAGCACACACAACCAAAAACTCTCAAATGATCGAAATGCATTTTTTCTTGATAAATAATTTCTAATGGACTTTTATTTTTTACGACAACGCTAGGTAATCTATTAATTATGTGTGTCGCACTAAGTATAGCATTCGACCAATAAATTTTTGGTACATTTGTTTGAAATAATAGTGAACGTGTCATTTCTAGTAAATGCCTATTTTTTCTTTCCGATACTCCATTTTGTTCGGGAGTATTTATGCAAGTAGTTTGATGTATAATTCCTTTTGTTCTAAAAAAATTTGTAAAATTATTATTTACAAATTCCGTTCCATTATCCGATCTAAATATTTTTAATTTTGCATTAAATTGATTTTCTACTAAGTTTAAAAATTCTTGGAAGTATCCAAAAACTTCATTTTTTGATTTAAGTAAATACAACCATGTTGCTCGTGAAAAATCATCAATAAATATAACAAAATATTTAAATCCATTGTAAGAATCAATAGGGGCCGGGCCCCATACATCGGAATGAACTAAGTCAAATGGTGCTTTAGTTTTGCTATTAGACAAAGAAAAAGGAAGCCTAGTTTGTTCTGCTAATTTACATATATCACAATTTATAGATTTTGTAGAAGGAAAATTTAAAATACTACTTATTATTTTGTCCGATGGATGTCCAAGTCTTTGATGCCAAATGTCATAATCTATAGATTTTGTATTAGCACAAAAATATGATTTTTGATTTAAGAGATAATGTCCATTCTCGAGAAATCCTTCACCAATTATATTTCCGGTTTCTCGGTCTTGAAATTTTACATTTTTTGAAGAAAAAATTGTATCACAATTTAATTCATTCGTCAATTTGTTAACCGAAATTAAATTTATAGGAAATGATTCTATGTATAGAACATTTTCAATATTTTTTGAAAAAAGTTTGATACTTCCTATACCGGTGATTTTTGTTTTCATGCCATTTGCAACTAGAACATATTGATTATTTTTAGACAAATCTAAGTTGGTAAAAAATTGTTTGTTTCCAAACATATGGTCGGTTGCACCACTATCTATGATTAATTGGTTATTTAAATTAGATCTAACGGGATTCTCTCTCATAGAGTTATAGGCTATACTATATGAATTTAAATTTTGGTTTTTAGAGTACCACATCAGGAATTGTAGAAATGCTCCAAATAATGAATCCTCTGCTGACCCGTTTGACCCGCTAGGAGCGACTGTACTGGAGGGGTCCATTTTGGCATGAGATGGAGAGGAGATGTGTGAGCTATTAACTTTCTTCTTCCTTTCTTTTTCCTGTGAACCACGCTGCTCCCCCTCTTTTCTTTTCTCCTTAGTCCGATCGCCTCCCATCTTCCCTCCTTTCTCCACCACCTTCCACCACATAGGTCGGAGGTGAGGGTGGAGAAACCAACAACCGTTTTGGGTGTGGCCCTCTATTTTACAATTGGTGCATTTTTCGTGCTCAATTTTGGAGTTAGGGTTTTGGCGCGGACCGAAGTTAGGGTTTGGAGGTTTCCAAACAAGCACTTCTGTTTCCTTGACACTGCCTTGTGAGCCACTCATAGCGTTCTGAAAGAGCAGATTTTTCTGGTATTTGTTGCTGTTTTGATCAGCCTTTTTCTGGTATGTTTTTTTCTGGTCTGATTTTTCTGGTATTTGTTGCTGTTTTGATCAGCCTTTTTCTGGTATGTTTTTTCTGGTCTGAATTTTCAGATATGAACTGGGTTGGTTTTCTGGTATTGCTAGTACGCTAGATTTTCTGGTATTTTTACTGGTATGAGATGGTTTTTGCGATTATTGATAAGAACAGATTTTTGATGAGATTTATGACTACCAAGTTTGCTGGTAGGAATCGGAAGCTTGGAGCTTTATCGGATTATTGGGTATTGTTATTGCTATCGGGTTATTGGGTATTGTTATTGGATTTTCGAACCTGGCTCTGATACCATGTTGAATTTTAAGATGCGGAAATACAGAGAGTATTTTTTGATATATTGATTGATCTCATATTTATTACAAGTGTTACATGGGTATTTATATAAAGCTTCTAACAGGTAATATTACTCTATTCTAACGGTAAGAAAAAGTGAGAGTTATTTATTAGCTCTCTACAGGTATAGCCTATTATATTTTATTCTAATTCCTAATTAATTAATTAATTAAATCATATTTCTCAACAGTACCAGTACCACCGTGCCATACTGTGTACTGTTGACACCTTTTAGTAATGTTGACTAGAAAATGATGTACCTGTTGCAATTGGTGAAGGTACCGTACATTTTATGAATACAAATGTACCACATAATGGTAGTCATTTTCTTTGTTGGCATCTTGCTATTGGATGGGTGGTTTACATATGGCCAAATCTATTCCTGTCAAGTGTCAAGAAATGAAACCGAGTGGAGAAATTTCCCTTGCTAAAGAAAGAGGTTTGTGCGCCTAAAGAGACCCGCACAAAATGGAATTTTTGGTTTGTGCGGCCCGCACGAAATACTTGTATAGGCTGCAGAATTCTCGAGAAGAGTTGGAGATTTTTCGATTTTAATTTCTAATTTTGTGTGCAGCTTCGTTTTATTTCCTTGCTGCCCTCACATAATTCGTGTGGCCCGTACCAGCCTATATTTTGCTCTATTTGCTCAATTTCTGCAATTTAAACAAGGCAAAGGCAGTAACTTAATTTTTGGGTGCATTATATACTAAACTAAGCTAAAATACAAGAAATTTAATATAATTTTAGAGGTGAAATTCTAACCGAAAATATATATAATTGAGGCTTATCAAATGACCAAATTGTCATATACCTGTTGTTGATTGTGAAGGTACCGTACATTTTTTTAATACAAATATACCACATAATGGTAGTCACTTTCTTTGTTGGCATCTTGCTATTGGATGTATAGTTTACATAATGGCCAAATCTATTCCTGCCAAGTGTCAAGAAATGAAACCAAGTGGAGAAATTTCCCTTGGGAATTTTTTAATTACTTTGCTTTTTTTTTTTTTTTTTTGTGTGGAGATAAGTTGTGTAATGTTTCATTCTTTGGAAGGTTCCTTATCAGGTACATGTTTCAATCTGGGTCCGGATCTCCTGAAGTAACTCAAATTTTGAGTTTGGATTCGAATCTGTCCAATTAGAATTCGGACCAATCAGTCTATGATGGAATACACAGAGCTCCTTTAATGTTTATATCGGAGCAGATTGAGCGGTCCGAATCTAAACTCAAAATTTGAGTTACTTTAGTGGATTTGAATTCCAACTTTATTCGACTCTTGGGTTCCTTATTGTTTCTTCAATTCATTAAGAGGTAATAATCATAGTGACAAATGAATTATTTGGGTTCGGTTTGGCAGGGTAAAAAATTCGTTATTCAAGAATAATTTGAATATAATTCGGAAATAATTCAGTCCAACAAAGGAGCTAAAAAAAACCCAAAAAAAAAAAAATTTTTTTGCGTTTTATTGACGAATAATTTGTAAAAAACGTTTTATTCGTGTTTTATTCGCGAATAATTTGTAAAATATGTTTTTTCGCGTTTATTTTTGTTCAGTTCGAAAATATCCAAAAAAATATTTTATTTACGAATAAAACGCGAATGATGTTACTATGATAATAACATCAATAACAGTAAAAAATCGAAAGAGAGAACATGAGATGGGTGAGATGGGGTGCAGTTCATGGGGCAATAACATTCGATGGTAATAAAAAATATCACTTTTTATTTGACATGTGTTTTTTTAAGAATAAAATGATGATCGAAATTCTCAAATTATCTTCCGTATATATATTTATTAGATTTTAAACTTGTTAACTTCTGTATATACCCGCAATTATATATTTTGATGTTCCACCAGCTCTCTGGTAGATATATATATATTTTTTACAACAAACAAATTTATAAAGATTAATCTACTTTTACGTAACATAGAAAACTGTTTGATTTGTAGGTAATTTTGACAATGTGGGTGCACAAGTTTGAAATTTGTACTATTTCGTAAATATAATATTTTGAAGAAATCGACCTCAAACCGGCGATGATGTATTAATATTTAAATAATCCAAATAGCATTGATATTTAAATATTATTTTGACGAATTGGCGCAGTTTCAATGTGCTATCTGCGTCACAGTTTCCTTATCATTCGACCACGTTTATCATCAAATATTCTCTTGTGCTTGATGCATTTAGTCTGAGTCGGACTAAAAGAAATTCGATATCTATTATAGATAATAGGACATCTATTTCGAGATTCGTATCATAATTATGAACGGTTTGGATTTAAAAAATTTATCCTAAAGTACCTGGGAGATGAGAATTTGGGTGGGGACATCTAATTTTTGAATTCATATTCGAAAATTAGATATGAATGTCTGATATCTAAATATTTGTATGGATATAGATACAGATATGATTTTGAATTTTAAATTTTTCATATCTGAATAGTAGATGTTATACATTTTTTTAATTTTTAAAATTATTTATTATCAAGTCAAGCGACAATAATTTTTTAATAAAATAGTGCATTAAAATGCACACAAAATTCTTCATATTTTGATAGCTTGACCATTTCATATCTTTGAAAAAATCAGTTTAAACTGTTCCAATATCTCGTTTGAAACTAATTCATAGATTTTGAAAGCCAGAAATATATTGTTGAAATAGCAGAAGAAATACATTAGGCTAACTCCCTATGAATGTTCTTGATATTTTTATTAATATCCAAAGTTAATTATAAATTAATAAATATATACCCAGAATCAGTGGGTATTTCGAAAAATGTCTAAATCGGCCAGATTCTAGCCGGTTTTTTCTTTTTATTATTTTAGAGACACTATGAAAAGCAAGATAATAAAATCTAACACTGAAAATTCGATTTTTTTGTTTAAATTATTTGTTAGATTACTTCTTTTGATGTATAATTAGCATATTTATACTAAAATATATTATATTACTTGAAATTATGTTGAATTACACTATATTGCATTAAATTACGCTAAATTACACTAATTTTGCTAATTATAATGAAATATTGTAAATTACGCTAAACTACGCAAAATTAGGCCGATTTTGTGCCATCTTTCATAAATCATAAAAAATAGTAAAAAAAATTCAAAAATAGTAAAAATTGGTATTCTACAAGTGCATTGAATAATAGAAGTGAAAATCTTAATTACAAATTTCAACTCAAGTTTTGAGGCTCTTTCCTTTGTTTTTTTTGGCAATTCTGAATTTTAAAATCTGACATTGCGGGCACTAACACATGCGTATTTTTGCAAGCTTTTCGAAAACTGATCATTTGCTGAAATCGGACACTCGAGCGCTGTTTTATGACCGTTTGAAGTTTCGTCGTTGTTTTCGCCTTCTGAGTAAAGATATCATCCATATTCATACGTAATTTACCGTATTTAGCGTAATTTAACATATAGTGTAATTCAACATAATTTCAAGTAATTTAGCGTATTTTAGTATAAATATGCTAATTATATATCAAAAGAAGTAATCTAACTAATAATTTAAATAAAAAATTCAAATTTTCATTGTTAGATTTCATTATCTTGCTCTTTATAGTGTCTCTATAAAAAAAATAAAATAAAGAGAAAAGAAACCAGTCAGATTCTGGCCGGTTTCTGGGAGAGGAGGAAACTGACCAGAATCAGGCCGGTTTGGACAATTTTCGAAATACCCACTAATTTTAGGGTATATTTATTAATTTGTAATTAACTTTGGATATTAAGAAAAATGTCGGTGAATGTTCAATACAAGACGGCATGCCTCCATACCTCCACGCGGAAAGGCCAGGGGTGGCGACACGAGGACGCGTGGGTTTCACGCTGATTGCTCGTTCTCATGCGTGTCCGAGATTGGTTTGATTCAGAAAGTTCTGGAACTCTGCGGCCGTTGCATGAGTGATCTTCTGTGTGGCCTAATAGTGGTTTGCTGGATTCTCGTTTTTGTTTATGGCCTTGTGGCAACGTCCTAGGCCACGTATGCCTTGATCCAGGTTTTTTTATTTATTTATTCTTTTTGAAAAGTTTGATAATAATATTTTTGGAGAGATGGAGAGAATTAAGGAGGATGTTATGATTCATGGTGGATGTTATATATCACTATATGTGCTGAAATTTCAGTACATGAACAGTGTTTTTAAAATTTCTGAAATTCACAATTCATCTATTGAACTGTTTCTAGATACGTGCACAGAAAAATTAGCTGTTTCGAAATGCGTGTACAGAAAAAGTTGAACAGCTGGATTCTAAATTTCAGAAATTCCAAAAACACTGTTCATGAATTTTGGATTTCAGCAGATCCGTTTCCAATTAACTGATGGAGCCATAATGTATTTTACTTGGAAGAGATAGGAAGATGTCATGGCTGATGGTATATCACCTGAATAATATATTTGCAGCATTGAATCAAAGTATCAAACCTCTTATTATCTTGACGATTATTTTTCAAAATCTGGTTATTCTTTAAATAATTAGTTGGGACGAGCTTAACCATAACCTCATATGTTGATTTCCAATTAATAAAAAAATTGGAACGCAGTGCGTAGGAAGCAGAAACCATTATGCTGATTTTCCTTCATTTTTTTTAGATCAACAAATAATGAAGATTGAAAATGCAAATTTTTAGAAACGATCTAGTATATTATTTTAATATTAGTATTAACTATATATACTGGTGGATTGTAATTCATAACTCAAATTTTCTTTTCTTTTCATTATGCCGTGCCATGACTAATTCTTTTACGTGTCGTGCTTTGCCGTGTCAAAGTTTTAAAAATGGACACGGCACGAGACATGCGAGTCACGGCACGTAACTGACACGCGTTGAAACCAAACTGTTGAAATCGTTAAAACCGATGAAACCGATATACTTCACGAGTGATACGTGTACATGCAAAATTTTGCAATTTTAGAATTCGTTTAGTACAAAGTCTAGCGGTAAAAAAAATGATGAAAAATGAATGCATTAAAGTAGCTTATAAATAACATATAAAACATGACTGCTTGACTTTGTACTAAATGAATTTGAAAGTTTCAAAATTTTGTATGTACACACATCACTTGTCAAGTAAATCGGTTTCAACGGTCTGAATTCATCGTTTGAAACCAATTCAATAGATTTTTGAAGTTATACTCACTTAACCCTATTAGTGAGCATATCACACGTTAGCTTTACTTCTATTAAATAACCTACCAATAATGGGTTTACTTGTGGATAGATTACTTATCAAGTGATGATACCATATCATCTCTCCAAAATTAATACACGAAAATAAAGCATGCCAAATAAAAATGTAATGATTTATTTTAATTTGATAACCTACCGAATTTAAAAAATGTAATGATAGCTTTACTTCTATAAATAATCTACCGAATTTATCAACTTTAGTAAATTAATAATTGACAAAATTATTGATGCATATGTGCTGTTCTCATATCAACTATTTTATTCAATTACAAAAGTTTATTGTAATTTGATACCGACAATTAGATTAAATTTATAATTAGTAATAAGTTTTTTTTGTGACAAATAAAAATGCAATGATTTACCACATGACGCCCTTCTAAACAGGGGCGGATGCATGTTGATTGAATGGGGTCAATTGATCTCCATTTATTTAATTTTTCTTGTATATATGTATGATTTTTTTTATACAATTTAGAGTAAAATGTTACGGGTACCGTAAATTGACCCCCATTATGAGCATGAAAAATTATATGATTGACCCTCATTTATGTTTGACCTCCATAGTTTGAAAGTCTAGCTCCACCCTGATTCTAAGCATATATATATAATTTACGAATTTATGAATAATTCAAAAATAATTCAGTAATTATTTTACTTTGCCTATGCGTCTTTATGAACGTTGAAAACGAATAATTACGAGTAATTTACAAATTATTTTGCAATTCTTATTACTATATTGACTAATGACGTGATGACATATATACTATTTAATGATAACCTTAAACCATGATAAAGAAATGCCAAAAAGATTGGAATTCTTATCGCTTACGGAAAACAGCACTGTATTTAAATATGAACATATAAGCAACAGTTTCTATCCTCTCCAATGAAACAGGGACTAATCTATACCAAAAAAGGAGGAAAGAAAAAACCTATGCACCACAAATTGGCATTCACTTTCTCGTTGGCTTCATTTTAATTAATATCCAAAGTTTATTTTTTTCCAATAACACACAAAAAAATATTTTAATTTTTTTGACAGCCCAAAACACACAAAGAAATATTTTTCCAATAACACACAAAGAAATATTTTTTTTTTTTCAAGTAAGGTATATTTTAACACAAGTTCATGCTTAAAGTCTAAGCTCTAGATAGAAAATCTAGCATCTCATTGGTGCGCTAACATCCATAAGAAATACAATAGAAAACATGATAGAACTAAGAAAAACAAGAAAGAGAATAGACTACACCAATATCCTCGTTTGTTGCTCTTATCTTCACGATGTTCCGTTCGAGCAACCTTCAATCCTTGCTCCAATCGCCTTGATTCGCATGGAAAAGAGTCAAGAGGCGTGGAGAATTTTCTAGAATAAAAGCTAAAACAAATATGCCATTCTCCTGCTACCTCCCTCCAATATATAGCAATTTTCGTGTCTTGGAAGCAATCCCCCAGAATATGACAGCAAAATTGACATTGGTGAGGCCTTCATAAAATTTCGTGCGGCCTTCATAAAATTCCGTGTGACCCGCATAAAATGGGATGTTAGTTGAATTTTGCTAAGGAAAGAGGTTTGTGCGGCTGGTTGTGCGGTTAGAGAGACCCGCACAAAATGGGATTTTTGGTCTGTGCGGCCCGCACGAAATGCTTGTACAGACCGCAAAACTCTCGAGAAGAATTGGAGATTTTTCGATTTTAATTCCCAATTTTGTGTGCAGCTTCGTTTTATTTTAGTGCTGCCCGCACAGAATTCGTGTGGCCCACACCAGCCTGTATTTTGCTCCATTTTCTCAATTTTTGCAATTTAAATAAGACAAAAGCAGTAACTTGGTTCTTTAGTGCATTATATACTAAACTAAGCTAAAATACAAGAAATTTTGTATAGTTTTAAAAGTGAAATTCTAATCGAAAGTATATATAATTGAGGTTTCAAATGACAAATTGTCGTGTACCTGTTGTTGATTGTGAAGGTACCGTACATTTTTTGAATACAAATGTACCACATAATGGTACTCGGTTTCTTTGTTGGCATCTTGCTATTGAATGGGTGGTTTACATATGGCCAAATCTATTCCTGTCAAGTGTCAAGAAATGAAACCGAGTGGAGAAATTTCTCTTGGAATTTTGTAATTACTTTGTTTTTTGGTGGAGATCAGTTGTGTAATGTTTCATTCTTTGAAAGGTTACTTATCAGGTATATGTTGCAATCTGGGTCCGGATCCCTAAAGTAACTCAATTTTTGAGTTTGGAACCGAGACCGATTTAGAATTTCTGGTTAATTTGGTTCAAGATAGAATGCACATGGATCCTTTAATATTCGTGCCAGACCAGATCGAGCGGTCCGAATGTAAACTCAAATTTGAGTTATTTTAGGGGATCCGAATTCCAACTTTATCCGACTCTTGGGTTCCTTTTTGTTTCTTCAATTCATTGAGGGGTAATAACAGCAATAACAGTAAGAAAGGGAAAGAGATAAATTATCATGAATTGTGAATATGTGATATGGAATGATGCTGATACGTCGTGGCATTATGAACAAGGATAATACTAGACTAAATAATGGGCCCAAATATAATACTACTGGAATGATCCTCATTTTAACGGGCCAGCAGCAAACGAGAAAATTGAAACAGATACTGAAACTAAATAATGGGCCCAAATATAGTACCATATGTAATAAGAAAATAAAGTGATAAGAGTAGGGGTGTTCATCGGTTCGGTTTGTAAAATAGAACCGAACCGAACTGATTTAGCATTGCAACCGAACCAAACCGAACCAAAATTTTATTTCGGTTTGTTCAATTTGTTCGATTCAAACCAAAATATATTAATTTTTTTATTTAAAGTAATTGATTTATAATAAACCGAAGTATATTAAGAAATAAACCGGGTATTAAGAAATAAACCGGGATATTAAGAAATAAACCGAAGTATTTAAAGCAATTGATTAAGAAATAAACCGGGACGGTCCGGACCAAATTCATAATATATAAAAGTTCGGTCGGTTCGGTAATTTCGGTTTTGAAAATTTTCAATCCAAACTGAACCGAAATTATAATTCGGTTTTAAAAAGCAAACCGAACCAAACCATTAAACCGAACAAACCGAACCGTTTGATCCGAACTAATTCGGTTCGGTTCAAAACCAACTAAACCAGACCCAATGAACACCCCTAGATAAGAGTATAACAGCAATGGAAGAATATAGAAGACTTAAAAAGGATATTGAGTCAATTCAACATAAATTAGAAATAGTTTAACACTGAAGCTAGCAAACTCTTCAAAAGCTGGTACTGATGTATTGGTCATGACCGATGTTATCTTTAGGGGGCAATGATTATTTATGCTTTAGTATTCAACAATTATATAGATCTGATCTAATTAGAACAAATTAAGTCTAATAATGCCACAGTCATGCATTTCAGCTCGACCAATCCATTTTTTCAGAAATAAACCCTTTAAATATGAGATCATTTGCTCAGCTAAAATTTAAGCCAGCCTCAATTTTATGCAGCATAATTCACCCATAATTGCAAAGAAAAAGAAGACCAGCAGAAGAAAATAAACAGGATATTAATCAGCAGGTACTGGCACAAAGTACCTCTGAGCAAGATCACATTTAAGAGATCAAATTTGAGAGGATACATGATCTGCATCCAACTATAAGTCTATAAAAATTATAATAGTGTCAAACTGCATACCATTACGAAATTTGACCTCAAACTACATAAAACCACCTTGACTAGAAACAAGAGAGATCTAGCTTCACAATAAAAGAGAAGTGAAGTTCTCACTGGATTTAAGGAGAAAGGTGATAAACCAACTTTCAGGTAAAACACCACTAATCTAATGGCACAATCAACAACCTATAGTTGTTTTGTCAGAAGAGGTAATTTGATTTATAGTAGATATCAATGATTGTAGCATTACTAATTAGCTCGGTCCATGATAACTTGGAGGTCCATTTCAGAGGGCTCGGTTGCCTGAATTTCATAGTGCACACCATCAAGCTCGTGCCTAAATCTTTCCTTTGATGTTGCATAGAGCATCTTTGCACGAACCCTAGATATGGAAGGAGACCTGAGGATCAAAATGGCAATAAAAAAATTACTAACTGTTAGTGTAGAATTATATAATATTAGATTGTTGTTTAGCAAATTATAAGAAATGGTTTACCACCTGCAATAACACTCAACACTAGTGATATTTGGAATGCTGACTTTCATAGGGCAATTGAATTCATGCAAACTTATAATCAATATATAAGAACAGTTGGCTGGATTTAGTTAAAATGGGTACATTAGGACATATAAACCACATGAGGTCAGGGGTAAATTTGTCAACATCAACAAATTCCAGTATTTCTGTCAGCTTTTCTTCTTTGTTTTATTCAATTGTTGATTCCATCATTTTTATGGCCGCATGCATGATATCACTTAGACCATAGACTTAAAAAGGTATTTTTGGCTATAAGCTCTCTAAAACTTCCAATCTAAGCTAAAATGAGTATAATCTAACAAATATTATAGAGAGCCCCCAGCAATACATAAGTCATCTCTAGTTTTATCAAATTTCAATTGACCAAAAGTCAGACAGATATTGAATGAAAAAGTTAACTTAAGATATATGCTAAAACCAGATCTCAAATCTTGATATACATGAATCAGGTCCATACCAGAACTCCAGGTAGCCCCTGATCAAACATTCATCTCACTAATTCTATTTTCTCATGAAACCTAGTTTGAAATGTTGCTCTTAGGCATGACTCAGTTGAGATGTCCACTTTTGAACTGAAAGTACAAGTCATTTAACCATTGTAAATTTGGTTCTCCAAAAACCAATCAAGTAGGTTCCAAACGGGAAGACGTGGTAAAAAAAAAAATTAGCTTTCACCAATCTCAATTATTTTCCAAAACCAATGTTGCATATATAAATTACCAAGGAGACAAACCGAGAGAAAAAAGAGACAACTAACCAGGCAATGAAAAAGATCTTGCTCTTCTGACAATTATCCTCAGTCACAAAATCATAGTCGTAAACCGCAAACCGGCAATCATCAGTAGGTAATGCAGCTGTGAAATCATCGTAGCTTTCACATGGAGCCCCTTGCTTCTCTACAATTACCTCCTTTTCCTTGTCATCAATTCGAAAAATCACATATCGATGTGCCTTTTTTCGCTTCAGGTCTAAAAAGGTATTCTTTGTCTCATCTGCAACTCCCATCCCAGAAAAAGAGTTTGCCTGCACACAGAAAGGATATTAGCTTTAAAATGCAATTTGCAAATTAGCGCACAAACATAATACTCACTAAGTGAGCTGAACTTTTTGCCACAAAGAGTTTGCCTCCTTTTCCTCTTGTCTGGGAACTTTTTGCATGATTATGTTCAGCAAAAGGACCAAAATGCCAAAACTTAAGAATAGAAACCTAATATAAATTTAAGTACAACAATAAAATCGTTAACTAGATTTAGCCACAGTTTGCAGTTGGACCAACTGAAGCATATCAGGAGAATATCAAATTGCCAAAATTACTAATATACTTCTCCTTTTCATTATAATACATAACTGATATTTGTAATTTGCAAATAACCCAAAACAACAACATCAGATATTCAGAATGTCCACTGAGAAATGTTGGTCGTCATTTGCCATTAAGGAAAACTGGAAAACTATTAGTGTTTGTTTGTCATTTGCAATCAAGGAAAACTGGAAAACTGTTAGTGTTTGTTGCCAAGAGAATCACTGGATTAATTTGTGATTAATTGAAGGGCACATAAAACAACAATTGTACCCATAAGCCTAAAATATAAGACATTGCAAAAGGCAATTGTATCTTTAATACTCTTTGCATGCCTCTATCCCTCTAAATGAATGCAAGTCAATCACAACACAAAAGTCTATATATAAGGTGTGCTTTTGTCAATAGGAAAAATAGGATTCTGCTTCCACTGTCAATAGGCTAGCGAAATATGACTATCCTCACTGAGCTGCATTTTCTTATCTAATAAAAAGACCAATTTTTACTTTATCTCAACAAGAAACTCAAAAATGATCTCTAAAGTTGCATCATGCCCTAACTGCAAGTAATTACATCAAATAGGTTAATACAACACCTAATTCAATTTTACTTTCTGTAGTATTCACAATCAGAGATGCATACTGCTAAAACCCTAGCCAAAAACAATTTTACTTTATTAGAATAGTGAAACCAAACTATTCTTCTATAATCAAACTCGACACTATAGCAAACAAAAATTTGCTTATTCCATCCTTTGCAAAAGTGAGTTCGTTTAAGTTTAATCACTTGAAAAGAAGTGGGATGTACTATATAGAATTAACCAAGAACCATTCCATCAGCTTTCCAAGGCAAAAAAAAAATGAATATCTGAGTTAAGAAAAACTAAAAAATAAAAAAATCGTACAGACCAATCAGAATCAACGATTGAATAAACAAAGAACACAACTCACCCTTTGGAAAGACATCTTTAATCGGCCTCAGCCACAATCGAAATCGTGAGAGAGAGCGAGAAAGCGACAGCGGAGAAGAGACGAAGAGAAGACTTAAATCAATGATTATTGAAGGCGACTTTTATTCGAAATTAAAGCGACTGATGAGATGGGGTCCACTTTCTCAGTTTGGTTTAGGTCTCTCGAATTTTACATTTTCATTGAACCATCCTAAGCAATCAGGACCGTTTATTTCGGACAGGTCGTTCTGGATCAACGCTTTGTACCTTCTCTTTATGCACGGATACACGTCTTATTAGTTAAGGAGCGTCCAATCTAAAATGGACGGTGAGGATATGTTCCATGCGACCAAACCAAATTTGTTTCAAAGGAGAAGATCCGAATCTTACTTTCTCTATTTTCGTGAATCAATGTTCAGCGCCGCGTCCCATTGGATCCGCTGTTGAGATCAAAACAGCAGACACGAAAACTTTCCAATAGTTACATGCCACTAAGGGTACTACGATTTAATTTATTCCAAGGTGAGGATCCAAAGTTTTATAGACCGTTCGATATTTATCGACGCCGACAAATTCTTGTGGGATCTCTTTCATGCTGCACTATGCCAATTGTAATTTGACCGTTTGATTTACGATTTGTTTAGCACAAAATGCATCAAAATTTATTCAGCATGAAGAGGGTAATACTAATATGCATCCCTTATCCTTTTAATGATTATTTGGGAAAAGTTTTATTTATGTGATTTTTGTTCGGGAATGGTTTCTGAATTATCAAGAAATCATGAATAGAGGAAACGAATTATGTTACTTTTGTTTGCAAATGTTGAGTATTTAAACTAACAAGGTAAATGATGAAATATAAAATATATGGATTTAAGTTTCAAGACACGAAGAACTTGTCATGAGTTCGAAACCCACAAAGTAGAGAAATTTTCTATATTAATACATAGGAGTTTGAAATGTGCTGGATGGCTTGACCTCCAACTCATATTTCAAAAATTTCAAAACACACTCGGTATAGACGTGAGATTGTCTTTTCAATTTAACTAAAATAAAATAAAGATCATTTTTATACTTATGTAATTTTGAGTGATGCTAGGTACTTAAGCTTAATATAGTAGTTCATGAATATATTTCAAAGGATGAAGTTAAACTATTGAACCAATCTATTCATAAGTGGTACTTTTACAATTCAAATTTATAAAATTATAATACATTTAGTATAAAGACAAACAATAAAAAAAACAAGATTTATAAGTTATTTTTAATACATTTATTTACACCATATTTTAAATGCTTAACATTACACTAAATAAAATAAAATATAAAAAATTTAGCACACAAACATAATACTCACTAAGTAGATCAATTTCAACTATTATATGCTTTGTGGCGCACATGGAGGTTAAGATGTAAATCAAATTTGAACATGTTAAAGATCTAATAAAACAAAAATTCATCATATTTGCACATGTTAAAGATCTAATTAAACAAAAATTAAAGCCATCGCAAGTCAAAGAAACTTGGTGTGCTGAGTGTCGTCACAGAGCTTCGCTTGTGAGAAGTATCAACTCTTATTTTAGCCAACTCTTATTTTTATATTTTTATCGAGAGTAGAGTTCAAATTCAAATGTCTCGTGTTTTTCATATTTTATTTGTGTCTCATGTCATTTTCTTAATTTTTAAAATTCAAACAATAAATCTGAACCATTCAATATGATATTTATATTAAAATGTGTTTGGAAACCAAATTTTATATCCGTTTGAAATTTTTTTTACTATTCTTTTTAGATAGAAACAAAATCACAGTTTTTAGAAGATTCTGAAAAATAGTAATTTTGTACCTATCTAAAAAAATTAGTAAATTGTTTTTCAAAGTATATAAAATTTGATCTCCAAGCACATTTTAATAGATAAATCATGTTGAACGGTTCATATTGACTGTATGGACTTTTAAAATAGAGATAGGAATGTGAGAAACCAAGAAGGCTCCTAAATGCTCAATCACGGAATCAACTGAAACATCTTCTCTCTCTCCAGCGACTCCAAAGGAGAAAAAAAAAAGAAATCTCAAACCCTAGATCTACTTAGCCGCCGTCTTTCACTCCACACCTCTCATCTTCGAACTTTCACCTCCGACACAACAATACCCTCCCCACTCTCTCGTCTCTACTTCCTTGAGCGTAGAGGAGAATGAGGGAGAGGGGAGGGAGCCGACCGGAGCCGAGAGCGCGGTATCATCAGAGCTCGGAGAGTAGAGTCCTCATCTCAATCGGAGCACGACAGTGAGTAGATCCGGTTGTCGAAGTGTGGCGGCAGTCAAAAGAGCAGATCTGGTCATGGAGCGGGATGAGGATTAAGGTATTAGTGTGATTATAAGTAGGATTAGAAGAGTAGATCTAGTAAAAGAGTAGATCTTGAAATTTAGAAGGTGACTAAGGGTGATTAAAGTAATTTTGAGTAATTTAGAGGATTTCGTGATAATAAATGATAGATCTAGGAATTAAAGTTACTTGATTCGTGAATATTTTTTTATCAATTAAATTATTAGTAGGCATAAAAGTCACTAACTTTAAAAAAAGAATGCGAGACACAAATAAGATATCTAAACCCTACTCTTTTATCAATACCAGTCATGTACAAACTACAAATTGAAAGTTAACTTTTTTTAATGTTGCCCATTCAAAGGAAGGAGAAACGGAGTAGCTAGAGAGAGGACAGAGAGAACTGAGAGTAGGAGAGAGAGAGAAGGGAGAGAGGGAGAGACAGGAAGAGGAGACTGCAAGGAAAGGAAGCTCGAAGGAGAGAAATGACCACCGAGCAAGTGGGAGAAGGACAAGCGGACTGGCAGGTGGTGCACCGGCGACGTCGGTTTCCTCCAAACTGGAGGACTCCAGCAGCAAACACTCCAGGAGTGGGAGGCTTCCAGCCTATCTCAGACCGGGCCACCTATGCAGACATGGCCAGACGCCCGGCCGCTTCCCCAGCCCGTCACTACTAAACGGTTCCAGCACCATCTCGACCTCCCACGCCACCTACACCCCTAGGCACCTACTACTATGTGTCACCGCACAGCCCCTCTCACCTTCGCTTCCCCCCATCTACCAAGTTTGGTGAGTGGTGGGGCCGTTGTTTCAGGTGCTGCCGGGTAGGGCACACCATGGCGACTTGTCGCAACCCAAAAAAATGTGGAAAATGCTGGCGTGATGGTCATGTGGGTGCTCATTGTAAGAGAGGAGCTGCCAGACCGAGAAACACGTCAAGGTGACACCCACTCAAAAGGTCGATTCTAAAGGAGAGCCGGGGTTTGAGGAACTGCTGACGGACTCGTTCCCCTATTTAACACCAGACATGCCAGTGGGGCGTCCAAAACGAATTCATGTGTTTGCCGATAGGGATGATGCCTACTTTCGGCAACTGATTGTGCTGCAGCAACACTCGGTGGTGATGAATATGGGCACGTACCAATGGGATCTGTCTCTTGAGAATGTGGCGGCCTACGCCGTGCGATCCAACTTGGTTTCTAGGGATGAAATCACAGTCAGCTGCCTTACAAATTCTCGGTTCCTCATCACATTGCCGGTTGGGGTAGCCCCAGATACCTTCATCAATGCCATGCCGCTGGAAATATGGGAAGAAGGTTTCAATTTTCAGCAGTGGTCACCTACAGATGGAGCTTCAATTTTGATCCCCCAGTTTAAAGTGCTTCTAAGTCTCGACGGCATTCCACCTCACCTTTAAAATGAAAAGGAGGCTATGAACATCGTGAGGAAGTTTGGAGTGTACTTGGGCACTGTAGAACAAGAGCATCCCTCTCACCGGGTTTCCTGGTGGGTGGCGGCGGGGGTCAACGACCTCTTGCACGTACCACAGGAGGCGGTAATGCATTCGGGAGGGCTCAGCTATGATGTGCACATAACCCCCATGAAATGGAAGAGGGGCCAACTATACTCAGAGGACGATATTCCTCCGGCTCCAGCAATCTTCAACGGTCCGCGGCAACCGGAGGGTTCCCCCACCCCATCGCCACCGGATTCAGATGATGAAAACAATAGGAAGGAAGACCTGGAGAAAGTGTCGCTCACTAGATGAACGTTAAGGGAGATTTGCCGAGGAAAAGACCCACTTTCGTTGCCGGAGGAGGTCCGACACCTAGCACTGCCACAAGGACGAGCCTCAGCACAAGAGAAAGGGAAACAGGGAGCAGCCTCACAGGGGTCACAGGATCAGGCCGAACCTCCAGCCATACAGCTTTCTGCCACAATGAATCCTTGGAACTACACACAAGTGCATAGTGGAAGGATAGGTAATTCTGCAGGCCCGAGTGAGGTGGGTCACAGGGAAAGGAGAAGCGACTCGTTACAACAAACAGGGACCGCTGGAGAGGCCACTATTAAATCTGCACCTGTACACCTTTTGTTGAGACAGCCACAGCCAGGTACGGCCACGTCCCAGACATCCCTAGGTGAAAGGAGAGACAAAAGTCGCCCCCTAGACTGTCTCTTGGTACAGTGCTCAGGACTTTACCTAAGACTAGAGGAGGCGTGACTAGTAAAGGGTCACGGGATAAAACCCCAGAAGAGAATGTTCTGACCGACTCAACCTCCAGTTCTACACGCCTTACTCAACAAGGAAAGTTTGGGGAAGAGTGTGGCGCGCAAAACGGAGCAGCACTAACAGATACTCCAAACGGGTCCATAGGCAGCGCGGACTCCAATCCAGGTACTACTTTAGCAGGGCTGCGCAGGGCCATAAGAATTAAAAGGAAAAGAAGGAGATCCAAGGCCCAAAAGGCTTCCCCAGGCCCATCTAAGAAGATTCAATTCAAGTCAACTGCAACTCAACCAACACAATATGTAGATGGCGGCCCAAGTACCTCACATCAGGGAAGAGGCCGCAGCTCTATGGCCGACGCACAAATGACATGTGATCTGAACCCAGAGGGATTTTTTACTATCAATGTTGACTACAACACATGTATCGACATTGCCAGAATGGTCGGGGTTAGCACCGGAGAGGTAGTGGTCACGGTGGAGGAAGATAATGCCGATCGAACTTGCCGACAACCTATGATGACACAGCCGCAGAACACATATGTGCATTTCGATCAGGAAGAAGAGGAATCCGAAGAGGATTAGTAGGGGTGCTTCAGACAGTGTTGTAACTGATGTTCAAAGTTTAATTATGAATACAAAAAAAATAAAAATTCTTAGTTGGAATGTGAGAGGGCTGGGAGATGGCAACAAATGCGATGTAGTGCGGAATGTGATTAAAAACTCAAGATGCGATGTATGTTGTATGCAAGAATTGAAATGGAATAGTTTTGACTATCGATGTGTGAATAGGGTGCTCCCGTCATTCTTTGACAAAAACTGTGCGATGGTTAGTGCCGTGCACAGCTCGGGGGGTATTTTAACAGCTTGGAAGAGAAACTACCAACAACTAAACAGCTGGGCAACCAAACATACACTTTCGGTGCTATTGAGGCAAGAAGAGATGGGGGGGAAATTCCTGCTGACCAATGTGTATGGACCAAGCGATGAGGCGAAAAAATTGGAGTTTATAGAGGAGCTAAGATCGGTCCAGCAGCTTGTCCAGTCTCCTTGGACACTGTTGGGGGATTTTAATATGGTAAGATGGTACTCGGATCGGTCAGCAGATTATAGAAGCTATGGGCTTATGTGTGCGTTCAATGACATGGTACGAGATTTTGACTTGATGGATGTGAATTTGGAGAATCGAGCTTACACGTGGACAAGTAAGAGACCGGTGCCGGTATTCTCACGCTTAGACCGAATATTCCTGTCACCTCACTGGACCTTGGCCTACCCGATTATCAAACTACATGCTCTGGAGATGCTGGTCTCGGACCATGTCCCGCTCTTACTTTCATGCCACATGCAGCACAAGTCCTGCAAACCGCCTAGGCTAGAGAACTTTTGGTTCGGCTATGAAGAAGCAAAACAGATAGTTCATAATGTTTGGCAGTCGCAGCGGCAGCAGCAACCGGGCAACTCAAGGCGGTTCCAAGGGAAAGTTGATGAGGTCCACAAGGCCTTGCGCCATTGGCATCTAAACAAGTTCTCCTTGCTGGAGGTGCAACTTCAGAACTGTAGAAAAGCAATCAGTTTCTTTGATACCATAGAGGAAAAAAGGGTACTCGATGCTAGAGAATTCAAGTTGCGTTTAAACATCCGGGCTCGGGCATATGAGCTAGCTCGGATAATTGAACTTCGTTGGCAGCAACGGTCACGTGTGACTTGGCTCCAAAGTGGAGACCAAAATACACGCTACTTCCATGCCTATGCATCAGCTAGGGCACGGAAGAATGCGATATCGAACATTCGCTACGGAGGAGCAACCTTTACTGACAAAGAAGCAATCACTCAAGCATTCCTACAGCACATGCAACTCCTCTTGGGAACCGAAACCACTACAATTAAATTTGATCCCACCAGGTTGTACCCCCAAACCGTATGCTTAGATGAACTTCAGGTGCCGTTTTCAGAGATGGAAATAGAAAGGGCAGTTAGACAATTGGCGAAAAACAAGGCATCAGGACCTGACGGTCTCCCAAACGAGTTTGTGCAGACCTTCTGGCCACTGCTTAAGCAAGAGGTAACCGAAATTTTTGGAAAATTCTTTAGGGGGCAGCTGGATCTGGAGCACATTAACAAAGCCAACATTATCTTCGTACCAAAAAAGGAGCAAGCAGAGGAAGTGGGGGAGTTTAGGCCAATAAGCATAATCAACCTTATACCCAAACTAATATCCAAGGTCCTCTCTAATAGATTGTGGCCTAAACTGCCTCAGCTTATTTCGGTGCACCAAACTGCATTTGTTAAAAAAAGGCACATAGCAGAAACTTTCACATCCACAAGAGAGCTGCTACAAGAGATTACGGTTTCAAAGGCAGAGGCAATTTTTCTGAAACTCGACTTCACCAAAGCTTTTGATTCGGTTCACTGGTCATTTCTGGTCAAGGTGATGCAAGCTCGGGGTTTTCCTGAGAGATGGATTAGGTGGATATCCAACATCCTATGTACCTCTACATCTCGGGTTGTGGTCAACGGAGACATGTCTGAATTTTTTCCTCATAAAAGAGGACTCCGTCAGGGCGACCCTTTCTCCCTGATGCTATTTATAATTGCGGCCGATGTCTTACAATGCATGGTTCAAGCGATTGACACGAGGCTTCCACAATCGATTACTGCAAGGGTACCGGAATCGGTTCTCGCACTTCAGTATGCGGATGATACAGCCCTCATCGCGAATGTATCAAGAAATTTAGAGTCGGTCATTGCACTTAAAATTGTGCTTAGGCTATTCTCAAAAATTTCTGGTTTGCACATTAATTTCAGCAAGAGTTGCTTCGTACCGTTCAACCTATTGGGAGAAAGGGTACTCAAAGTAAACGCAATCATTGGTTGCCCGCAAACGCAATTGCCCGTCACATATCTAGGGATGCCACTTACCGTCAAACGGCCAACAAAGGAGTTGTTCTTGCCTCTAATTGACAAGCTCGAAATGAGGCTGCAGGGGTGGAAAAGAAAATTCATATCAAGGGGTGGTCGGTTGCAATTGGTTAAGTCGGTATTATCATCAATACCGGTGTACTTCATGTGCTGCTTTCTACTACCGGGTTGGGTTATAAAGAGGCTAGATCAAATCCGCAGACGGTTTCTTTGGGGCAACAATGCGGAACATAAGGTGGGGATATCTTTAATTAACTGGGAGATGGTTTGTCAGCCAAAGATGTATGGAGGTATGGGAGTGACAAACTTGCGAATACAGAATATTGCACTTTTGCTTAGGTGGTGGTGGCGGCTGTATGCAGAGACAGAGGCTCTCTGGACAGTAACGGTAAACAAATTGAGAAGGACTGGTCATCATGCTAATGGCCCGAAATTTTGGGTAGTCACGGGCTCCTTTTTTTGGAACCAGCTAATCAAGCTCAGACCACTGTTTTGCTGGTCAACAACCTGAAAAATAGGCACTGGAGCAGAAATTTCGTTTTGGCAAGATGGTTGGGGTGGTTTACCATTGGACCACCAAGTGCAGGATAGGCCGGAGTATCCATTTATCCCCTTGAGGGATGCGGTGCCAATAATCCAATATATTGCACCAGAGTACGCAGACAATGTACAAGGCATCAGTTTCACACATCTCCGAGACCAAATTGGGTGGAAATGGGGACATGGAGGGGTATATACGGCAAAGTCGTTTTACAAAATTTTATCAGAGGGAGGGCTGATTCGTGACGAACATGCAAAGGTGTGGAATGCTAAGACACCTCCAACAGTGAGAATCTTTGGGTACTTGCTTCTTAAAAACCGGATTCTTACGCACGAGGTGATGTCGAGGAGACACATGACGTGCGCCTTGCCGTGCGTTCTGTGCAATAACTGCCCAGTGGAGTCAGCTTTCCACATTTTCTTCTTATGTCCCTATGCGGTGCATGTATGGTTCCTACTGGGCAGGAAGATTGGCTTTACCATAATTCGGTTGGGGTCTGATCTAGAGACCACATGGCGACGTTCACTATCTTCCTTAAACCTGCGGGACTCACAGGGGAAAGCCAGGGGCATGCCCATGTTACTTAGCGCAATCTGGGCAATCTGGAAGCAACGTAATGCCAGAATTTTTGATGGAGAACAGGTACTGCCACAAATACTGGTCGACAGAATCTGGGAGGAGATGAGGCTGTGGGTGCGCTACTGCTGATGTTGGGGTCTAGGAACAATTCCGGAACAGATAGGGGATCTCTGAGAACCACTGAGGAGATACACAAGGCTCTCATTCAGCCACCTGGATACCATTGTTGTTTGTTGTTGCTCTAGATTGTTTTGATGTTTTAAATTGTTGTTATTTTTATTCCTAGCGTAGTTATCAATGGGTCAGATAGTTCTTTAATCTTTCTGGGTGTAAGAGGGAAACAAGTGATGTAAGATGTTCTTAACTTTAATAATATAGACCTTGGCGGCCGCTGCCAAGTTTTTCAAAAAAAAAAGAAAGTTAACTTTTACACGAACATGTTCGGTTGGAGAGGAAAACGGAATTGATTGAAATCGTTTCAATTCCAGCTGAATAAGAATGAATTTAAGTGGATATTGAGTGAAATTGAGTTTGGACTTTTGAAATCAAATTTATATTTATACAAATTGTTTTCTCCTCTATTCCGTGTGGATGATAAAATACATAATTGACCATTGTCAGGAGATAAAATTAACTCATTCAGTTTTTTACTCTTCTATTATTCCACTATTCCACCTTAAAAAGAAGAAATGACAAACGTCTATTGAAACTATTTATCTAAAATCTTTTAGGCTCTGTTCGGCCTACAACTTGGATTGAGAATGGGTTCGGGATATGGGCCAATCTGAATTGTCTGTTACTGTACGTGTGGGAAAAAAAAATTCAGTTCAACTCATGTGCCGAACAGTAACCGCAAAGTAACCGCGCCGAACAGGGCCTTAGATTATTATAACTCATGTGCATAACTAAACTTTAATACATGTAGTTTCGGTATTTTTCATAACCAACCAGAGCAAATTTTCAATAATCCTAACTAAGAGGCCACTTAATAATACAAAATAGTACTAGAAGAAGTATAATTTAAAGAGTACGATGAAAGATTGATAGGAGAAGTGGTAATTGAAAGAATGATATAATATTATTATTTGGAATTAGTAGAGATTGAGCTGCATGATGGCAAGGTGGCAAGGTGGGATACTTATTTCCTGTCCAAAATATTTATAAAAATATACATGTCAAAATATTAGGGGTGAAAACGGTATGGATAATATCAAATCCGTATTCGAAAAATTAGATGTAAATATCTGATATCTGAATATCCGTGTGGATATGGATACTGATATGATTTTACGTTTCAATAATCCGTATCCGAATAGTAGATATATATCATATATTATAATATATATTATGAAAAAATATTATTATTCACCATTAAAATTAGATAAATATTATGAACTTTAGTATTTTGTAATATTATTTTAATAAATATCCGATCTGATCCGTATTTGTATCTGTATCTAATTGATATCTGATCCGTATTCGTATCTGAAAAATTAAAAAAAAAAATATGAATATGGTTTTACCACTATCCGCTCCGTATTCGCTCTGCTTTCACCCGTACAAAATATGCTTTATTTTCAAAATAGTTATAAATTTACTTTGTTTTCGAATTATTAGGAATTATTCTGGATCTTAAACTTCTGTCTCATCAAAGTTTTCTTAAACTTTGTTTTCAAATTATTAGGAGATTTGCTTTTCAAATCAAGTACAACTCGTGTTCAAACGAAAACCTAAGCCATATAAATTTAAGCATAACTAAAACAAATCAATTCAAAACTCAAACCAAATAATGTCCCACCAAACACATCATCAAAGGCTATACCAAAATAACATCAGTAAAAATATTGATATTAGCTCGTTTTGGCTTTGAACAATCACTTAGTCTTGTGCAGGAGCGGAGGAAAGAAGAGAGATTTTTTTTATATTTATATATGATTTTCTATATAATTTAGAGTAAAATAATATGATATTGTAAAATTTACTTTTATTTTTCGTAGAAATTTTTTTATATGATTTCCCTTATATGTGTTTGATCCTCATATATAATTCAAAAATTTGACTCCGTCTTATAATCTTGTCTCAAAATTGTTTTGACTCTCGAATAATTAATCGGTTCGAACCAAATTAAATCATGCTAAACCCAAGTTTCGAACCAAATTAAATCATGCATATGCATCCGGTTAATACCCAAATCCAGTGACCGGTGATACACACTCGGTTAAGATCAAAACCCAATGATCAAATCCCTTGAAAAATGAAAGAGTCAGTTGGGAGACTTGGGTCCAATATTCCAACCCAACTCGGTTTACATGTTATTAGTGTCAGTAGGTTCTTAAGTTGTACAGTGGACTACTGGAGTTAGGTCATATTCCAACTAAAGACCAGGCAGCAGATTGTCTGACGAAAAAGCTCAATTCGTTAGACTTAGCTAGAGGATATGATAAAATGGGCTTAGTGGATATCTTTCGCCCATTTTGAGGGAGAGTGTTGAGATCTATTGTATGTTTATGTGTTTCGGGATTTCTAGAGGCCTATGGATAAATAAATCATTATGGAATAGTATAGAGTATTATTTGTAAGAGTGTGTTGTAAGGCTCTATATAAGCTCAAGTCATTAACCAATAAAGTAAGTTTTCAACTCAATTAAAACAATGTTATGAGTGTCAGTAGGTTTGATCAAGTGGAATTTCTGTTGGATTTGGCATTGTAGGGCGCCAGTGAAAGTGAAAATGTTTGGGCTTTTGGCTTATAGAGAAGGAATGTTGACGCATGATGTGATGAATAGGAGGGGTATAATCAGTAGGGTGAGAATCTGCTGCGATCCGGGTACTGTGAATAGTACCCTGCAATCTCTGTTTTTTCAAATCCAGATGTCGAATTTGTTTCGAGATGCGTGCACAGAAAAACCAACTGTTTTGAGATGCGTGTACTAAAAAAGTTGGACAGATGGATTTGAAAAAGCAAGGATTGCAGGGTTTCTGTGCTCAATATTCGAATCGCAGCAGATCTCAATCCATAATCAGTGAGATGAGATAGCCATTTATGTGAAACATGTGAATGTGAGGATGCGGTGCATTTTCTGTTTGAGTGTTCTGTGCTGGTCTAGGTTGCCGGCTCATGATGCCGGGTGAATCGATTCAACAGATTTGGGAGAAATCGAGAGATAATGCTGCTAATTTGAGTAACATACCAAGGAAGGAATGGGCTACGTGGTTCCTTTGCACGATATGGTTCGTGTGGAGGCAAAGAAATGATAAGATTTTCCGAGGTTCAATGCTACCGGTAGAAATACTGGGTAAAAAATTGAGGGGGATTTGTGGATTAGGTTTTGTAGAATCAATCTAATTAAGTGATACAATTTTTTTACTATTCCAAATAGCTTTGAGTTAGCACTATTTTCTTACCATCAAAATTAGTGCTATTCTTACTTACTATTCTCAAATAGTAGCTATTCTAACTATTTTAGAGTGGTATCGTTAAGTGATTAATTAAAAATAATTGGTCATAATCGAGAATAATTGGCTGATTAGTTGAGAAAATCTGTGACAGTTTGATTACCGCCAATGATTAATCGGCCTAAATGGATGTTTTTTATAGCATTTAGTTGTTGACGGTGACCAAACCATCATGAATTTTCTCAATTAATTGGTCGATTATTTCTGATTAATTGCTTGATAGTATCTGTTTATACCAAGGGTGCATACCGTTATTTACAAACACTGGTATACACCATCATTGACGAGGTTGTTTGTTTTTCTCCGCGGGAATTCTCGTTGTTCTCCTCAAATTTTAATGAAAATGCCAAATTTGCTAATAATCATAAGCTAGTTTTCCGTCAATCATTCAGCTGATGAATATTAATTTTATAATATTTCCAAATTTTAAGTACCTATTGAATAATTTTGTATTAACTAAACTCTGATTCAAAATTTTTCGCTAGTCATGCCTGAACTGAACTCCGCCTAAAAGAGCTCTTTAGAATTTAATACTCAGGGGTATTGATCCGGATCTTACTGTCTGAACTGTACGGGTAGGTCTACCTTAGACGTATTTCCGTATAATCCGTGCGCTGCCTGAAGCCGAAGCTACTCTGTTAAAATATTCCGAAATTTTTATTAATAGAAAATAAAATAAAAAATATCAACAACGAGGAATAGTTTTGTTGGATTTTGAATATTAGAAAAAACGTTATGGTTTGTAACGTTCAGGGCACCGTAACTGAACGTTATAAACCATAACGTCCAATTAATCTGATCGCTAATAATCTCTAATTAACAAAAAAATACTGTAGTTGGACGTTATGGCTACAGTGGTTTTTTTTTTTTTTTTTTCAAATAAATCACCAACTGAAGCAAGCAAGTAAGAAAAAAAGAAAACATTATAGCTGGACGTTATGGTTCATAACGTCCAGCTATAGTGTTTTTGTTAATTAGATATCATTAGTGATCAGATTAACTGGACGTTCGATCATAACATTCAGCTATAGTGCCCTGGACATTATGAACTATCACGTTTTTGCTACATCTCGAAATCCAACAAGAACGTTCTTGAATGTCGATATTTTTTTATTTTTTTTTCTATTAATAAAAATTTCGGTAAAATATTTACCGCATCTAGGCCCTACCGCCCTGAAATAAATCTGCTGTTATTCCCTAGGAATAACAGGAACCTGTTATGCAGATCTTGACCGTTAATCTTTGTTAGGATTCGTGCACGGAAAAAGTTACTTCTTTTAGATTCGCGCGCGAAAACAATTGAACGGTTGCCGATCGGAATAACAGGTTCCTGGGGTCCACCAATCCACTCTAGTATAGCGCGCGCGAGCTCTCTCCCTTTCCCTCTTTCCTTCCCTGTTCCCTCCCTCCCTCTCCGTCATACACTAGCCCGGTCCCACCGGCGCATTGTGTCAATCGTTCCGATGGAGGCTCTGTGCAAGGTCTCATCCTGGTTTCCTTCGTTGAACTCCATTCTCACAAATTCCTCCTCCGCTTCCTCCTCTTCCTTCCATCTCCACAGAGCGCCTAAAACCTTCTGCCTACGGTACATTTTTCTCTTTCTTCGTTTTATTTTGTATTATCACAAAGACTGCATAGCTTGTAGCTGAGTTTTTTTTTTTTTTTTCTCCTCTTGCAATTCTAGGATCGAGGGGAGGGAAAAAGTCCTTTCTGAGGTACTGCAATTACATAGGCATGTAACTTCTCTTTGTTTCTCTTTGGAGCATCTTATCCATTAATTTTTAACCCCCCTTAAAAAATTTTCATATTTTAGGAATCCAATGCACGTACCAAGAAATCCGACATGCCTGATTCTGATGTCGGGAAACTGTTTGCCGATGCTAAGAGGAGTATGTGTAGTTCTATCATTATTTTCCTTGTTAACTTCTATTGATAATAGTTATAAAACATGAATTATTGGTCAAGAGTTTAGCTGTGGTAGCTAAGGTACTTTAATTTTTTATGTGCCATTTACTAAATTTTTTTATTTGCTGTTCCAGACATCATGCACATTAACAAACAGCGTCTTCTTGCAATGGAGGAGGCCAATAGATTAAAATTGGAAAATGAGTCACTTTTGGAGAAACTGGAGCAATTAGAGACTGAAATGAAAACGACCCTAATTGAACTTGAAGGTGGGCTAATCCGCTGGATTTCATTTCTCAGATTAAAATGGAGATCACCAAATTCATTTTCTGATGGCCACCAATTTTTTTAAATCTCAAGGATTGGTCATAATTAGAATGTGGTTATCCTCATTTTTAAATTTTTTCTTTAATTTGTAGATTTGTGTTGTTTATGCTGTTGTTGTTTGTCCGCTAAAATTTATATATGTCAGGTAAAAACAGTGTACTGCCTCATCTCTGAGTTGAGTGAGTTACTTCTGCGCATAGATTCAATGGTTCTTTCTGGCTTGCTCAGTAAAGGAGAGGCATCGGAGCTTAGAAAGAAGTGGATGGAGAGCAAAGTTGCAATACATGATGCCCTTGGTGACATACATCACAAAACTGATGAACAGTTGCTGTCTGAGCTTCGCACAA